>MJUU01054489.1:7177-35071 GCA_002080025.1 Modiolus philippinarum | reverse complement strand
TTTTTTGTATTTTCGATAACGAGAGGCAAAACTTTTTCAACTTGAATTTAGACAAAACATGGAAAATAATGTAGAATTTTCTAAATATGGGATATATTTATCATATCTTTCATGATATTTCACTTGTATGCCATGCTCACGATCATATCACTGATTTTAATATCTATTGGTAAATTCAATTTGAAAATTTATCCGGTTCTTGGTCGAACTCATGATTACCCAGCATCCTTTCTCTGAATCGTGTCTTCTCTGTATTTGTTAGTTATACAAGTTATAATAATCTGTATCAATATTTAGTCACTTCCGATCCAAAATGGCGATACCCATAACTGTACTACGGTCAGCTTTTAAATATAAATATATCCCTTAATAAAAAAGATACACCACTGTTATTTTGCATGAAGCATTTTCGATATAAAGTGAATCGAATTAGGTAAAGAGTAAAATTTTGCGGACTTTCACTTTAAGTAATATAAACTTCCTACATCCATAAAACTTACTCTATTAAATTTTCTCCACAATTTTCAATTTTTTTGTCTTATATTTGCTTAAAAATAACAAAAACACACAAAATTTTCGTTTTTATGACAAAATTGCATGAATTTTATCATTATTTAGTATCTTAACATCCATTTGTCGACTTAAACTTTGCCTGAAATTGATGAAAATAGGAATTTTCAGCATTTCAGATTTATCCAAAATTCAATGTTAAGGTGTCTGCAGGGTATTAATTTCCTATTATAGAATTTTGCAATTTTTTCTGTGCAGAAACATAATTGTATTATTGTTCAAAATGTAAAATAAAATTTTGTGGTCACCGTGCATTTAGGCGCTAAATCTGAAATTGAAAATTTTAGGATTTTACATAGAAATGATAAGGAAAATGATCATATGAGAGGATAGTTTTGAAAATCTATTATAGAATGTTTTCATACTTTGCATGTTTTTAATAATCATTATGTAGTTTACATATAAAAATTAGGGGTCACCGTTGAAATAAGAGAGAAAAATTGCAAAATGTTAATTTCTCTAGTGATATCTTTGTTAAAATATTTTATCAAATTATCTCCCTTGAATAATTTCTGTGTTCTGTAAATCCAGCAACAGATTTAAAGCTCATGTGTTTTAGGTCATGGTTTTGTAACGAAAATGTCATAAAAATGAATAGAAATATAACTTTTAAATACATTTGAACTTTCTTTTCATTTCAAATAACTATTTTGTTAAATTTCTTTATGAATGAAATGTAAATGAACAATTATTAGACAAATATGGCGGAATAATACCACTGAGACAACTTAAATCGTTGTACATATCTTTCATCTGGAAAAGATATTTCTGCAGAAACGCCAGTTAAGTGTTTTAAGTGATACAACACTGTTAAGATAAACCCAAGGAATATGTAAATGCTGAAAAATTTCCTCTACCCTAACCAAATGATGCTTAAAAAACCTAAAAGTTTGTCCGTCTACAAAAGATCCTAATGAATTGCTATCTTTCCAAAAGATGGAATAGATTCATCGTTATTTGCAATTTCATAGTCAAAATATGGGTAGATTTAAAATTTGGTCCGATATTTGTGGAAATGGGTATTAACGCATTTCAAAATTTTACAAAATCAAAGTTTTAAAAATGCTCTAATTCCTATTTTTCAGCGCTAGTTCAGCAAATCTAAAGAAGATGCCCGTTTTGTCTATGGATTGGTCTTCTGTATGAAAGTGTTTTAAAGCAAACAGAGCATTATTGTTTGGGACGCTTGTGAGGACAGTAAAATCAAGTCTTAACTCTGAAAAACTCTAAAATGTTGAGAGAATGTGTATTGTACTTGATGTATGTTCGTAGATTCTGCTTTTCTGTTGATATCTTGATAAAATAATGGTCGATTTTTGGACTTTTTTTCGTATTGTTGGATTTAAGTGTTTTGTAAAAAATGTGGATCAAAACTTGAAAGCCAACTTCAGACATACATAATACTAAGGGTCCCAGACGACCATGGAATTTCTTTGTCTGCAGGTAAGATGTCGAAGGCCGGTCTGTTCATGTGTAGTCAATTTATTCCTCAGGGGTTCGGACCTGAATTTGTCAATTTGACTAAGACGCGACCTGACGTAACCTTGCAGCCTAGGAAACCAAGACACTTATTTGGTATCTGTGCCAGAAAAAAAACTACACCAACTTGATAATTCACTTATATTTAAAGTAAGTTTCATATCATAGTTTTCATAGTTGCATATTTGTTTAATGTAAACACTTACGGGTTGTGCATCTAAGTTATTTAAAAATGCATTGATATTTTAAACATATATCATCTTTTATGTAAGAAATAAAGATAAATTGCAGTACATTGTCGTGTTTCAAATGATAAATTACTATTATGCAAAATTATAAGTTTATACAATAATTAATTAAATTTTCTTGACAATATAATAAAATGACATTAAATTTCAAAATAATTATACGTTTTCATGCTTGGACCTCATATTTCAAAAGTCGTCTTTCTGCAAAATATAATGTAATATGCATGTAATTATTGCAGGTTCTTTGATTCAAATTTAAATGATCCTCATTAATCAAAATTAAGCTCTTACAAATGGTTTAATGTAACCTTTGATTGATTGCTGTGTTGCATAAGAGTAATTAAAAATAAACATATAATTGTTATTGCAGTTCTAATTATTACTTCGTGCCTGTTGATATACGATCCTGAAGTTTTCACCGTTTTTCAAACCGTAAAATATGTTAAACGTGATATAATCAATTATAAAACAACAGTTTAATACAATTTACCAGTACTTTTGAATGCTCTTATTAAATGCACCGAAAAACATTACGTCGTTCGGTCAGAAAGTATGCCGTGGCTCCTCTTTATTTCAGCTATGAATAAATTTCTTTCGTCCAAAATAATTATTGAGATATTTAAAATGGTTCAGGACAAAAGCAAATCTTCATCGTGTGATGGCATTTTATTTCATGAAGCAGAATCTTGCTTGTATCATCTCCACTCATATGAAGCTGAATTCATCGAAGGACTTCTTCAAAATAAAGATAAAAAACTGGCCCAGTCCTTTAATTTCAGCTTCCGTTATATAGATGATATCTTATCACTAAATAACCCTCGCTTTGGTGGTTTTCTTCATTTTATCTATACAAAAGTGTTCAAAATTAAGGATACTACAGATACTGCCAGATTCCTTGACCTTCATCCTGAAATTGACAACAGAGGTACACTATAAACTAGGCTATATGACAAACGCGATGACTTCACTTTTCCAATGGTCAACTTCCCTTTTATTTGTAGCAACATTCCAAAAGCACCGGCATATGGATGGTGAGTGAAAGGATATGGAGTAAATGCACATGAGTTTCCATCTCTCAACTTATTCGCTACTCAAGGGCCTGTGGTCGATACAGTGACTACCTTGATAGAGCTCGCTTGCTTACAAATAGGCTACTTAAGCAAGGGTATGTAGCCCATAACTTGAAGTCATCACTACAGGGGTTTTACGGTCGACATCACGATCTTGTGGACCGCTATTGGATATCTGTTTCCCAGATGACAACAGATCTTTCTCTTTGCCACTAGAGTTTGTTTTTCCTAAAATTCGACTTTAATACCGGAGTTGACATGTACAACAAGGCGTGTGTCTTATAAGAAGTGGGAGATGCTTACTCTACCAGTGCAGCTGATCTCATCCATGGTTCTTATTGGGTCCTTGTTGTTTTGTTTTTGTTTTTGTTTTTTGTATATATGTGTGTCTTCATTTTCTTTTCTGTGCCGTGCTCATGTTATGATTTTGTTTCTTTGTTTTCCCGACGTTACCATTGTCCTTGGATTGTTCGTTTTAGACAAACGGTACGGTTCTCAGTTACTTTGTAACAGGCAACTGATGGCATTCCTATGTTTGAAGGGTTCACACTGTTCATGCTCTTTTTGTAGTTGTCCGTCGGCTGTGTTCCCCGCTGGTGAATAGAGAGAAGACCAACCGCCTGTTTATGCAAGTCTTGCTGCAATTAGTTGCAGGTGAATTGTGTGAAGAAATGCCATGCACCTTATAATAAAAAGACCCTTTCTTTATTATCCGACACACGAGTTGAATAACTTGAGAAAAAGAAGGTTTGGGTTGATCGTTAAGAAGGCTTAACCTGTCCCTATCCATTTTTCCCTTTCTTAAGGAATCAAAACCCGTAGCCCATATGTTAACTACACTTTGTTAGCATTATTCTTATATGTTTTTAATTATTTTCACTTGATTCTTAACTTATAAATTGACCAATGAAAATGATCACTACCGCATCATATATTCCGCCGTGCTTTATTCTAAGGAGAGCATAGTCAATGGGTCTCGTATAGAAGGCTAAATTTCCCGCCCCTACCAATTTCTCCCCTTTCCAGAGGCAATCAAAACTTGTTGCCCGGTTGTCTCTTCCACCTTCATTTATTTCTTCTTTTACTTTTTTTGTTATATTGATCGTGATATAGCTGAAATATTGCTAACTGGATGTTGAACTCTAACTAATCAATCAATCGTATATTCTTCTTCATAACAAAAATTTGATCAAACGGTTAATCCAAAATTAGCTGAGAACAGAGCTTTGCACGAGGGAATACTCCTTAGTTTTAAATAAAATTTACAAAAATTGAAACAATTGAATAAAATTGAAAGTATGTAACATCTGTATTATGTTGGAATATGAATAAATGACTTATTTGTCCGGATATATTCATTATATTGCGTTACATTTACCCAAAGTGTACTTATTCAATCTTGCATACGCATGAAAGATTTTGGATCAACGTCACGTGAAAATATATAATATTTGATAAATATTTACATGCAAAGTTGAATTTATATAAAAAAATTAATTTTGTGTAAAGTTATTTCAAAAAGTAATATATAAGACTAAGAGTAACAATTAAACGAAAAGGGGCAATAACTCCAAGACTGGTTATCGGATATTCTCAAAAATTGCAGGGCGGATAGATCTTATGTTGCTGATCATTTTTATCACATGTCAGATTTTTATCTGTAACGGTTTTCGAGTAATTTGCAAAAACGGCAATTTACAGTAACAGCAAGTCGGTCTTCGGACTTAAAAATCACAAATTTGAAAGTAGATATATTGAATGCATAAATAAAGGACACCATCTCTCTTTTGAGTATATTTTAAAAAAGATGGATCAAGCAATTAAAAATAAACAGTTAGACTGTTCATGTCCTCAATTGCCATATTTTCCATCAAGGCAATCCCCAGTGAATGACAAAAATGATGCGTCCAAAGTAAACCCAATTTGAGATTATCATTTCAAAACTACATATGCTGTAAACATGGGCTTAAGCAGAAACAAAGTTTTCAGTAATTGCCATTTCCTGTCAAAATAGCTGCGACACTTGCAGGTCATTCCTTTTGTTTTGTCTGCCCTTGAAGATGCCTCTGTGATTTAAATTGTGTGTAGTCCAATGATTCTCTTCAACGAAAGCTCCACAGAGATGATTACATTTGATTTCGACAGCATGAAAATAAATAGTACTTGTCTTAATCTTCGGTATTACGGGCAAGGAAGAAACTTAAAAACAACATTCTTAACCTAGTCTTCAGGATTGTTGTACAGGCACTTTATAGAGCAATTTGTTGAACCAGAGTGCGAAGACATGCCATGGCTTTAGTATCCTTTTTGTTTCCATTTGAATGAAATTGAAAGTATGTTTTATAACAGCTTTATGAAGTTAGAATATGAAAGAATGTCTCTTTTTGTCTGATTTATTTATTATTCCTTCATATCTACCCAAAATATATGAACCCAATAGTGCATACGGACGGAGGATCAAGGGTGCGTGGAAATTATATAACATTTCATATATATTTACGTGCAATGTTGCATTAATATAAATTATTCGTATATGTGTAAAGTCATTTTAAAAAGCAAGTCATGGTCACAAGAAAATAAAAAAGATAGATCATAAATAAAAATGCAAATGTCACATTGACACATTAACAGATAATTAAATTGGCATCCATTGTGTGTCATGCAGATTTCAATAATAAAACTTTATTTTTTCATTGCAGATAATCTCAAATTAAATAACGGACACACTAGTAAAATCTACGATTTCGAACCAAAGGGAATTGATGTAAATTAATAGAAAACTGAGACATTAGTTGTCGAAATGGCCGTAATGCAGTAATTACAAAAACAGGATAACAACAAACACCTACAATGGCCAGGAACTACAATCACATGCCTCAATTTACAAATCAAATTTTGAATTAGATGGGCACAAAGGCAATATGCACTGAACATTCTTTGAGAGTTTAGGTAAATTTCGGTCTTGGAGGAGTTGTTGCCACAAAAGTATGTACCCCTATGGTGGACGGACGAACGAACGGACGGGCGGAATGGAAAGGACAACATGATCACAGCCCGATAAAACATTTGGTATAATAAAGTTGTTTTAGCTTCTAGATGTTTTCAGTTTAAAATGGTGGGATAGAAATATATAGAAAATTCACAACAAAATAAATTTAATATGTTGACCTAAGCTTTTTACGACAAGACCAACGTGCAGTTTTTACTTCTGAATAAAAGTTCAACCGTGTGAATCCAAAATCAAGTCAAAAGTTCTTTATCTCGTCTTACCACAAACTCAGACTCGTAAAAACAAAAATTAGTTCCTTGCGCCTAGATTGGTTTCAAATTTAACAAATAAAGGAATATGGAGTAAATGTACGTGGGACAAAATCCCTATAGATACATTGTAATATATAGAAAATAGAGCAACGCTTTCATTGTTGTTCTTCATCTTGAAGTCACCATGAGGCCTTCAACAAAGCGCAAACACTCCTACATCATAGTAAGTTCGAGACGGCCCCTAGCTCTAGTTTGAGGGGAAAGTATAGTTCTAAGGAGCTGATGGGTGCATCCCAGGATGATTGTTAGGTGAATATCATGTCTATATTGGATAATCTAGTTAGAAAGAAACTTCTGAAGTAGTACTGACTATACTTACAGTCAGACAAAACACCACAGTCAAAGCAGATGATGCTCGGCACAGAATTTGTTACTTACAGTTAAATGGGCAGCAGAATCAAAAGATGTAATCGGCAATATCCTTTACATATTTCAATAGACCCCGAGATATAACTGGATTGACACTAACAGAATTTGACATTACACCGGACTTTTCACTCGCAGTGTGACGGGTGTCACATGTGAAGCAGATCATGCTTACCCTTCCGGAGCACCTGATGACACTCCTGTTTTTTTTAAGGGGCTAACACTGTTAGTGCCTTATTTTTTGTGGCGTTTGTATTATGTACTGTTTGTTACGTCTTCGTCATTTACGTTCTCTGTTTGTATGTAATCCTTATATTGCTATGCATTCTGCTTATACGATTTTTTACTCTTGTTTCGGTATTCTTTTGGAAATTTATTACATAAAGTAAACCTAAGAGGTGTTTACCACTACGGATTTATCGTATTTTCTACGGAATTCATAGTACAAATACGCACTACGGATTCACATTGCGAATATACGGTTTATTTATTACCATGAAATAAAAAATTGATAGGTATAGATAAACAACGTTCTTTAAAGCGAGAAATTGGATGATGTAGGTCTCTGTTAAAACAATCCTGTCGGGTCGCGTCCCCAAGAGGTGGATAGTTGAAGCCTCATCTATGTAGGGTAGCCAGGTATTAATTCGGAAAAATTAAATTTCCTGCTCCTACCCATTTTTTCCTAAGAAAATCTAAAATGCGAACCATTGTAGACAAACTGTTTCGAGCAACGCCACGTCCGATGGAAAACATTGTTCCCTGCTATATTTGTCATATAAGGGCAGACTCGCTAGAGGGTTGTATGAAACGCTAAATTTCCTACCCCTACCCAATTTACAGTTGCAATGGGGTATTCAAATAACTCAATACCGAAATAATAATACAGAACTTCCGACAGAAACACTGTGGACAAACTGTGTGGAGAAATGCAACGCCCCATGTAGTTTGAAGAATCCTTATATATATCTTACTTATGACTTTATGAATTAATACACTCCTGATATATTTTAAAAATTGCTCACTTGACGTATAAATCTAATCAACCAATCAAAACAATGATAGAGGAAAAAAATTACTGAAAAAATTTACGAAATGAACTCCACAGATGAAATAATAAAACTTTTTTTTCATGTACATATAAAAATAGACATGTTGATTAAAAGGCAATTATTTTAATTGCTTAGATATTCGTAGAGGAGTTATTCACATCAAAAATAGTTTTAGTTCCTCTCATTTATTTTAAATACGGAAAAAAATTCTCAAAATACGGATGATTACGGAACCATTACTGCTTTAATACGGAGACCAGCTATGAGGGGTAAACACTTCTGCATCAAAAAAAGTAATTTGCCTTTAATACTATTTGAAAATGATGGTTAGTCATCTTGCTGCAAAAACAGTGACACATTTTGATACTGATACCATAGAAACGAAAGCCACATTTGAAGAGGGAAGTAACTGACTCTTTGATAATCACCCAAAATAACGAAAGTCAAAAGTAGTTGGTGGATTCTTGACACCATCAACAAGACTACAGAATCGTATAAGGTAATTATCAAAAGGACAACAACATCAAAGAAGCAAATGAACCATTGATAGCATCTGATCCCTACACGTACCAGACAGCAGCATTAATGGAAGACGAGCTTTCGATATAATCCAGAAATATCAGGCATCTAGACGGCAGAATTTAAATAGGTATTGGTATCTTCATATCAGGCCATACTGTATGGCAGCCGGACATCATAAAAAGAGCAAACGAAGCTACTAATTCCATCCAATAACAACAAAAACAAAGCTGCTACAATGGATTCTTGATGACATCCGATCAGGAAACTATTTAACCAATACACTTCCTTGTATTAAGGAGTAACTAATAACTAAATACCGAAGTTACTGTGAATTTATTTTCTGCATATGCGCAGAAAAATACTGTGAAAAAAAAACTTATCAAAACTCTGGTGACAATTACTTTTGGAGTGTGAAAAATTAAATTGAAGTTTTAAATAAATTTGCAATCAATACAAAAACCAGTTTCATCTATTGACAGTTATGATTTTTCTACACTTTATACAATGCTTTTATATAATTTGATTAAATCTAAATTGGGACAATTGATTAAATGGTCTTTTACATTTTCTGGATCGCAGTTTATTTTTTGTAACAAAAAGTAAGGATTCTTTTCTAATACAATGTATTACTTACAACAATCATTCCTCATGAACATTGGATGATACGATTAAAGTACTTAATCTTTTCATTGACAACGTTTTCTTTTCGTTTTGGCAACATCGTTTACCAACAGGGCATTGAAATTCCCATGGGTACAAATTGTGCACCTTTCATAACAGATCGTTTTCTTTTTTGTAACGGACGTGACTTCATGAAAAAACTACAAAACGGATCTATACAAAACAGTAATCAACTTATTTCTATTTTCAATGATACAAGCAAGTATCCTTACAATGTCCTTACTATTGACAATCCCCATATTTTAGATTATGTCGACATCATTTACCAACTACTAAAGCTAACAATGATTCCAAATATTGCCCTTTTCTGGATCTAACTATCATCGTTGACTAAAAACAAAAATTTACGATAAAAAGGATGATTTTGAACAAACACGTCTCTGTACATCATCCATTAATTCAATCAGATGGCAGCATCAATTACAAAAATCCGTTCAACTTATTCCAAATATTTCGAAAACATACGAACAGGGGAATTTCATGGCAAAAAAGACGAAATATCCGAACAGCGTAAGCAAATTGGAATAATGGCGTCCTGTAGTAATCAACCTATCCATCCATATGTATGTCTGTCTGTGTGTCTGTCCGTCAGCGTTTTCTATGTCGTACGATAACTCAAGATTGCCTTCACCAATTTTTATGATTTTTTACTCAAAGCTGAACTTGACTAAAGGAAGCTCCCTTTCGTTTTTAAGGAAAATCAGAAAATGATTTTTGGGGAAAAAACTTTTTATATGAAACAGTGCACATTTTGAGAATTAGTTCTATGTCGTACAATAAATTAAGATTGCCTTTTGGGATTTTAATGATTTTGAAACTCAAGGTTGAACTTTACCAAAGAAAGCTCCCTTTTAATTTTGAGGAAAATCTGAAAATTATTTTTTGGAAAAACTTCGTTTTTTATGAAAAAGTGCATATTTTGAGAATTAGCTCTATGTTGTACAATAAATTAAGATTGTCTTCAGGGATTTATATGATTTTGATACACAAGGCTGGTCTTGACCAAAGACAACTCACTTTTGTTTTTTAGGAAAATCCGAAAACAATTTTATGGGAAAAACTTCTTTTCTATATAAAAAAGTGAATATTTTGAATATTAGCTCTATGTCGTACGATAACTCAAGATTGCCTACAGGGATTTTAATGATTTTGATACTTAGGGTAGAACTTGACCAAAGGAAGCTCTCTTTTGTTTTTTAGGAAAATACGAAAATCGTTTTGAGTGAAAAACTTTACATGAAAAAGTGCATATTTTGAGAATTAGCTCTACGTCGTTTGATAAATTAAAATTGCCTTCAGGGAATTATATGATTTTGATACTCAAGGTTGAACTTGACTAAAGAAAGCTCCCTTTGGTTTTTCAGGAAAATCTAAAAATAATAGGTTTTTGAGACACACAAGGGGGCGAGGTCCTTTCTGAGTATATCAGTATTCTAGTTTTTTACGTACTTAAAATTACAAAACCCATTAATTGAGTGCCAAACTGCATATAACTGCATATAACTCCTTACAAACTAATTTTTGATGAAATAAATTTTCAAATGAAAGCCAAAGCAAGAGCCAAGATCATACATCAACAATAAATGGCAATATAAGGATGAGACACAGACAGAGGACGTAAACGACGAATAGGAAACAGAACATAAAGTAAACACCACGAAACAAAAGCACTAACAGTGTGACCCTAAAAAAAACGGATGTCATTGGGTGCTACAAAAGAAGTAAACGTTGGGATGTTTTCAGTTAAACATAGTTTCTTGTTTTTCTTCATTCGTGAATCGAAAGTAATAAATCGGTCACCGCTAATCAAAAAAGAACTCGATAAACCGGTCATTACACTGGTATTTCCGATGCCTCCCACTACAGAATGACCGTTACAGATCTATTAAGGGTGATCGTATTCCCACAGAGACAAATAACGACCTCATCTTGTATTAACTTGTGAATATTTATGGTAGTCTTCTTGAATTAGATAGTAAACCATAACCAGTAAATCACAGTTAATCACCGTTAGCTATCTTGACTTTTGACAAGTTAAAGTTCCGTAAATTCATATGTAAAACACTTCTAGTTTATATGATACGTAACCTATTAGGGTGATATTATAATGTTATATCGGGGCTATACATGAGTGTGTTGTTCTATATTAAAGTTTTCTTTCAGCGTGCACTTTAAACTCCTAACATGACATTTGTGTTACTCGTATAGGTTCTGTACGTATTTCGTTCTCTACAGACTCCAACAAAAATAGAAACTGTACTCATTCCAATACTATCAAACTTGCTATAAGTAACTTTTTTATACACATAGACGAATGCATGTACTGATTAACCATCTCACTGATTAACCCTGAAGAAAGGCCGAGACATAAATTGTCGAAATGGTCGTTTCAACCCCCAAAAATGCATAGCAATTTTCAATTGCCAAAATAGTTTATGTACGGTTCGTGGCTTCTTTTTAATAAAAATTCTCCTATATAAAATTAAATGTACTTTTTTCAAAACGCACGAAAGCAATACCTTTTTATCAATACATTTATCTGACTTAACATACGAATTGGTGTCAAAGCGTAAAGATACAAGCTTGTTAGTTAATAATACATTTACAAAATGATTTAAACAAATAGATATATTTTTTGTACCGGGTTGTAACAGCTCTGACAAAATATGATAAAATGTCAAAAAAATATTTTATATTAAACTACCGGATACTAAATGTCAAAATATAATTAACATGATAATATATGATAACCTTTAATGTGAAAGAACGAAAATAATAAATTGGCCACACACTAGTGTATTGAAGGAGAGATGCTATCTGTTAGGCCAGTAACCTATTACTCATATAATTTATTTTATTTATTACCACTGTGCCGATGCTGGTGGACTGTTATTCCCCAATGGTAGTCTAGTGCTTCGGTGCTGGCCCGAAAACCGTATGGATATCTAATTTCTGCAAAAGTTTGTTAAATTTTACCTCTCGCATAGTTCTATCCTTTGTTGATTTTGGCTTTACTATTTAAGATCCTATTGGTGATTTGTTCTCTATCTGCTTTTACACGGATTTCCAAATGTTTTGATTCGATCTGCACTGAAGAGACCTTAATTCTCGAAATGCGCATATGTAGAAACTAAATTAACAGTAACTTCGGTATTTTGTTACATATATTTATTTTAAAAATATCGAGATTGAATACTGCATTCAGAGGAGAAACTGTGTGGACAAATAGCATGATACATGTAACATACACATCCCTTTCATTTTTCTCGACAATAACCAAAAACAAACCAATTCCACCGGGGTCGTTTTGCAGGCAAACTTTCTTGTAGTTACCAACATCATTGTTTTTCCAGTGAAAATCAAAACACTTTGACCCTATTTTCACTGTTCTTTTTTAAACATATGAAACACACAAACCTATATCTTCTAAAAATGCATGTAAATTCACTTTCATGGATATATGAAATGATTTCAATTGTAACAGAAAAGCAAATTATTCTTTGCGATCGTACGAATTTTGGACCTAAAGGAAATTTCTTAATAAGGGCATTTTGATTCACGTCAGCTTTATTTTATTCCAAAACAAAAAATATCCAAATAAGTGTTATTCTGATTTTATCGGCTTTTCCAAGAGTCGACAAACCCGATGAACATTTAACACAATTCTTGAAAATTTAAATATATTAATGAAGGAATTGAATTTATTAATATTGCATGCATATTTCGGGACCCAGATATTCAAAAACTTGTACCCGTCTATTTTGAAAACCAGGATATACCTGCTATTTCCTTTCCTAACAAACAATCTACTAGAAGTATATCTTCAGTTACTCTTCTATTACCTGTGATGCTAATTTTGAGAAGAGTTATCAAAGCAGCTGAGATTATTCCATGTCGCCATACCGCTATGGCGCTTTTGGACATACAATGTATATTAACGGGGAACTTAACATCATTGAAGATAAAGAAGTTCGGAGATTCTTCATAAAACAGCCCACCTTCAAATTGTTTTGATATCATTGAAGACAGAGTCACTAAGTACTGTTTAAAATTGTGCAAATGCGTTAGTTCAGACAAACATGCCTTTAATTTGTTTAAAGATAAAGTCATTACAAAAGTCACCAACTGAATAATTTTGTTATAAAGATAATTATGAAGAGCCACATCGTAAGCTGTCTATTAACACAAAATTGGGAGATCTCAAAAAATATGTGAATAAAAAATGTTGTGCAAAATGGCCACAAATTAACGTAAAAAATATTTGTTTGTCCCTGACAAAGCTTCAAGCAACGTTGCTATCATTTGAAAGAAATACTATATCTATGTTTAACAAGATATAATATTTCTTGTGACTTCAAGATGAAGAACAACAATAAAAGCGTTGTTCCTTTGCTTGTTTTTTACCATGTATTTGTAGAGACTTTGTCTTATGTGCATTTACTCCATATCTTTTAACACCATTTAGATCTTTTTTTTAGCTCACCTGACCCAAAGGGTCAGTGTGAGCTATTGCCATCACTTGGCGTCCGTCGTCCGTCCGTCCGGCCGTTAAACTTTTCACATTTTCATCTTCTCCCCTGAAACTACTGAAGCAAATCTAACCAAACGTTATAGGAATGATTGCTCATTTCGTTCCGATCCGACAAAAAACATGGCCGCCAGTGTGGAACTTAGATTTAACCTTGGACCCTATAGGAAAAATCACATTTTTCATCTTCTCCTCTGAAACTACTGAAGCATATTCAACCAAACTTTACAGGAATGATGTACTAAAGGTCCTTAACAACAATTGCGCATTTTGTTCCGAGCCGACAAAAATCATGGCCGCCAGCACGGAACATGGTTTAACATTGGACCCTATGGGAAAAATCACATTTTCATCTTCTCCTCTGAAACTACTGAAACAAATTTAACCAAACTTTATTGGAATAATGTACTAAAGGTCCTTTACAAAGATTGCTCATTTCGTTCCGATCCGACAAAAAAAATGGCTGCCAGCGCGGAACTTAGATTTAACATTGGAACCTATGGGAAAAATCACATTTTCATCTTCTGCTCTAAAACCACTGAAGCAAATTCAACCAAACTTTACAGGAATGATGTACTAAAGGTCTGTAACAACAATTGCTCATTTTGTTCCGATCCGACAAAAAAAATGGCCGCCAGCGCTAGCACAGAACATGGTTATACATTGAACCCTATTAGAAAATCTTATTTTCATCTTCTCCTCTGAAAACACTTTAACAAATTCAACCATACTTTACAGGAATGATGTACTAGATGTCCTGTACCAAGATTGCTAATTTTGTTTCAATTCGACTAAAATCATGGCCGCCAGCGGGGACCCTACTTTTAACATTGGACCTTATGGGACAAGTTCTCCTCTGAAACTGCTGAAGCAAATTCAACCAAACTTTACAAGAATTATGTATGGGAGCTCATTAACAAAGAATGCTCATATAGTTAAAATCGTATAGAAAACATGGCCACCAGCAGGGAACATAGTTAAACATTGGACCCTAAGGGAAAGTCAATTTTCATCATCTTCTCTGAAACCAGTGAAGCAAATTCAAGAAAACTTTACAAGAATGGTGTACAGAAGGTACGTGTATATAGAAAATGCTCATTTCATTTCAATCTAACAAAAACACGGCCTCCAGTGCAGAACATAGTTTAACATTATAGCCAGGTACATGTATGTGAAAACCATACTTTTCATTATTTTCTCTGAAACTATTAAAGCAAATTTAAACTGTATTGGAGTGATGTATTGAAGTTCCTTGGCAAAGATTACTCATTTCAATAGGATCAGACAAAAAGCACTTTTGTCAATAGAGAACATAGCTAAAGATAAGACCCCATTGGAAAAAAAAAACATCTTTTTTGGTCATGCATGGCATAGACAAAGCATTTTGTCAGGTGAGCGATACAGGCTCAGTCTCTGAGCCTCTAGTTTGGTAATTTGCTCTCTTTCAGCTTTTACATGTATTTTGGTATATGGATTTCCAAATTTTTTGATGTGAAATGCACAGAAAAGACATAAGTTGTCGAAATGAACATATGCAGAACTTAAATTAACAGTAACTTTTTGTATTTTGTTATTCTTTTTGTTCGTTTTTTTTATCATTGTTTAATTGGAATTTTATAAAGCTAACCATGATTGCAAGCATTTCCCTTCTCTACATCTACCTATCATCATTGACTCTGGTAAAGTAAAAACTAAAATTTACGATAAAAAAGGTGACTTAAGATTTCTGTATTACTAATTTCCTATTCCTTGACGACGACGTTCCTCTAGCTCCATCCTGCGGGATTTACACGATTCGCACTCGTTTTTTTTTCGCTCTTTACAACTTTAATGAACGTAACCTGTCCTTGTTTTGTCTTTGTTTTTCTCTGTTGCCGTTTTTGCTATGCCTTTGGATTTTGATTTTTGTGGTCTTCGCTTTCCTTGATCCTTCGGTATTCTACTGCTGTTGTTTTCTATCACATCCAAACTTTTGCAACAAGTTTTTAAAAAGTTTCATGGAAGAAATGAAGATTTGCTATCAAAATATGATGTCACTCTCAAATAGCTCATTACTATTAGTAGAGCGGTGAGTATTAGAGGTGTGTTCCCATTTCGCCTTAGCTGTGAATTTCAGGTAAAAAAGGTAAAAAAAGTACTAAGGCGGAATGGGAATTTACAATTTGTGAATTGTAAAAACATAATTATTAATTATGGCATGTTTTGATTACTGAATAAACATCATTAAGAATACATGTTTTTTTTTCTTTAATTTTTTGTATATTTTCAAAGATTTTATTACATTTATCTTGCATATCTCGTGCATAAAATTTAAAATATTTTTATTTTGAAAGTATATTTATTCCCCAAACATGATAGAAATTAAAATTGTAACTAAATTATAGTCAATTTAAAAAAAAAGTGTAGTTTTTTAATTGATTTTTGTTCTTAAACAAGAAAATTTACTATCATTTAAAATTAATTGTAAATATTCTTAAAATTGATTATAAAGCATTTCATATTATTCCATTTCAAACATTTTAAAATATCATTAGAATAATTAATAAGGACTATTCACGTTACTCAAAAAGATATGTCAGCGTCACAACCAGAATTTTTCATCAACTGCAATCAGCCTCGACTTTGAATGTGCATCACGCAACGNGCTCTACCTCTATTACCACTCGACAAGGTTGAATACTACTGGCTACACACACTCGAGAATTCACCCAACCGAGATGACTGTACCAAACTCAACAACTACGTTACAGAGACATGGATAGAAGGACGATTCCCACTACCAACTTCGAACCACCACTAGACTGATGGACCCAGAACCAACAACCACCTAGAAGGCTGGCACAACAAACTGAAGAAGAGAGTAAAGACACCACACCCTAGTATCTACAAGATCATCGAGATATTCCAGAAGGAGCAGGCAGCGAACGAGGTCAAGATGGTACAGTATGCAGCAGGTGGGAAAAGAAGATTACCAGAGAAGAAGTACCGTGACATAGAAGACTGTTTGAAGAACGAACTAACCACAGGAGAGAAGAACTTTGCACAGTATGGTGACGCAGCATCATATATCCTGAAGCTCGACTAGTGACAAATAGAAGAAATAGTGAAATGAACTTTGTGCTTATCCTCGTATTGTGGTATTATTTTTATTTTAATTATTCATTATTAACTACTATTGTGCTAATTAAAGAACTATTATTGTGCTAATAGGTATGCTTATTAAAGAACTATTATTGTGCTTCATAAAGAACTATTATTGTGCTAATAAATGTGCTTATTTATGCTTCATAAATGTGCTTGTAAAAGATATATATGTGCTCATATTAAAGAACTATAATATATAATTGTGCTTGCATATTTCATTGTTTTGTTTATAGAATATCTTGTATGCCTCTTTATTTGATCTTCTATTCTGATTTGAGTGTTATTTTCTTTATATGTATAATATTATGATTATGAATGAATAATAATGTATGCTTCTGTTGGAATTTTGTTATGTTATATATCACATAAAGTTATGTTGATAAAGCATAGAAATTGTAATTTTAGTTACTTTGTGCCCATGTGAGACTGAAGAATACACAACTAAAAAGAGAGCAAGCCATTACATGTAAAATTTACATTTATTTCAATTTTTATTAAACAACTTAAATCTTTAATGTTTATATTGATGTTTAAACACCAGTTTCTCTTGATTAGATGTTTACATAAGTTCCCATTTCGCCTTAGCTGACACAAATATGTACTAAGGCGAAATGGGAATATTTTTTTATATAAAATTTCACAGCTAAGGCGAAATGGGAACAAGCCGTATTAGACAGTCAGTTTGTTTAAAAGTTTAAATGACCCAAAGGCCTTATGGAATTTTATTGGCTAATATGAAAGGTCAAAATGTTAGCTAAAAGAGGGTTATGTCGTACAAATTCAAAACTTATCGAAACTGCATAAAATTTGAAGTCAAAAGCGTCACTTTGTAGAACCCCAATTTGGACCAAATCAAAGTAAATGAATTAATATCTTTCAAAAGTAAAGAAAGACATTAAAAACATTGTTATCCTTTGAAATAAAGGTTAATTCGTAAAATTTATGACATAGACATTTGGTAACAAAAATGGCGTCATGTGCATCGCTTTTAGAATATTCCAAAAAAGATATTTTTATCTTTGCACTTTGTAGTACTTTTTTTTCTTTTTTTTTTCTTCTTTTTTTCAAAACAATTTTTCAGCTAAGCATTTAATCAAAACAATGATAGAAACGGTGTTACGATTACGAAAATATTTTATGTCACATGATTCCATTCTCCGCTCAAACTCCGAAAACTGTCATTTGCTATCTTTTTTTTAATTATTGCCACATAGCTAGTTTTGTTACAAATGCATTTTCAGTTGTCAAAATCCCTTTTTCAAGAATAAATGTTATAATGCCATCATATGACAAGAGAGAACACGTTTCATACTTAGATATCGAAAGTACAAGGGAGATTTATTAGTGTCAAATGGTAAAATCGAACAAACATAGATTACAATTTGTATCTTAAAAGATATACAAAACACAATTTACTAACAAAATATCAAAACAAATCAAAACTTAAAAGGTAAAACAACAAATACTTTTGAAATACACATTAAAATGAAACAATAAATAGTTAAACATAATAATATTGCGAAAGTCTTAAAGTTACAAATCTGACTGACATTAATGTTACACTGCGCATGAGCTTTGAAGGGAATCGTGAATAAAACTGTTGATTGATTGATTGATTGGTTAAAGTTTAACGTCCAATGAGCAATATTTCAGCTATATCAGGACGAGAACAAGTAAATCAATTAAAAAAAATTGCAAGTACAAAGAAGAAAGAAATAAAGGAGGAAGGGACAACCAGGGCAACGACTTTTGATTGCCCCTGGAAAAGGGGAGAAATGGGTAGGGGCAGGAAATTTAGCCTTCTATATGACACCCAATGCGTTTGCTCTCTTTAGGGAAATATAGAAGGGGTCTTTATACTGCATGGAGCGTGGCGTTTCTCCACACAGTTTGGCTACAATGGTTCGCGGTCAGGCTTTCCGTATTACGACCTGACTATCAAGCAAAGACAGGGCATTCCCCTATCAACAACCTGGGGACGCGCCCGGCAGCTCTGTAGCCAGAGCCCCTGAAAACCGATTCATTTGCCGGGAATAAAACTGTAAAAGCTACAATAATGTATAAGGAATAAAGATGACAGTTAAATTTTAAATACAGGGAACAGAGGTAAAATATAAGGAACAGAGACGACATCTTTAAGGTAAAATATCAGTGATAGATACGGTATCAAAAAGTTAAAATCTAAGGAATAGAGACAAAATTTAAATAGTAAAGTCAAAGGAATATAGACTACATTTTAAAGGTAAAATCTAAGGACCATGGGCGACATCAAAGAGTTAAAATATAAGAAACAATGACGGCATCTAAAAGGTAATATAGAAGGAATAGAGACGACATTCCAAAAGTAAAATGCAAGGAACATAAACGGTATTTAAAAGGTAAAATATATGTAATGGAAACAGCATCTACAAGATAAAAAATCTAAACAATGAATTTGAAAAAGAATAAGAAAATGACATGGATATTCTATCTGGCATCTTGTCGATGACATGCAAAATGCTACATTATGTTGTACTTGTTAGGATGAATAAATTTTATGAAGATCAATTTGTAATTTCTGAGAAATCACCTAAAAATGTAGATGTTAAACTGAGGTGCGACGGGTGGACAAACGAACGAACAAACCGAAAAAAATTTAGGCCTCAGCGTTTGTTCTTGCGGAGTAAAACATTGCAAAATTTTAATTTAAAACATAACTAATAAAAGGTTAAATATAAAACACCATATAAAATATAAAACGCATGCAGACACAGAACGCCTAGAATGTTAAAAAGAGCTTCAGATAATACAGAGAAGTACAGCTAAACACCAGACACTTTGCCTTGCTCCCATTCAAAAGATTACTATTCCAATGAAACACTTGGATATTGCCATTCCAAAAGTGGTCAATCATTGGTTTCAGAACCAGAGCAAACAGTTCTTGTATTGTTATAGGTTTCACTATTAGTCTGTACAATACGGGCACACTCATGCAGATAAATATGCTCGATTTTCCTTACATGAGCAAATCATGTCTTGGAGAAAGTCGGACGCCATTTTTCATTTTAATGCATGCTTTTATTTGTTGTCCTCAACCTTCGAAGCACAGTAACTTGGTTCTCCATTGTTGGACTTAGATGCAAATTACGACGTGCAGACCCTGCTTTGTCACATAACTCGTAAGATATGCTCTCTAAAAGATACTTCGCATAGAAGCAGTTTTGCATGACTTTTTAATTGTAGCAATTTGAAGTTTTTACTGGTTAAGACTATTGTGTTACTTTTTGGACCTGCCCCTTGTGTCATACAATGAAGACATTACCTTCCTTGAAGCAACAACGGCACTGTCAACGTCATCCTCTGTTAGAGAAGCAAGATCTTGAAAACGACTTGACTAACCTTTGATAAGCTAAATTAGGGACTTCTTTCCTATTTAAAAAATGCACAAGTTGAGTGGCTTCCCGTAAGTGCATGTGAAAATAAAGGAAATTTTGACACCAATGGTCAAATGGCACTCACAATGAAGTGTAAAGGAATAAATCGACGACTTTCTTTCATATTCTCAAATGATCCAGCCTGAATCCACATTTCTGTTGTGGGTTTTAGCTGAGGATCAAAATGGATCGCTTAAATAAGCACATCTGCATCATCTCTATTCCTTAGCTTTTACCTTTTAAATGTCGTCTCTATTCTGTATGTTTAACCTTTTAGATATTATTGTACCCTTCACATTTTACTTCGCAATTCCACTTTATAGCTCATATGCCCAGTGTTGCATGAATGTCAGTCAGTTTTTTGCCTTAAAAAATCACGACTTTCAAAATATCATTATTTTTAAAATGTTGTTTCATTTTATTGTATATTTCAGAAGTTTTTGGTGATTTACCTGCTAACTGTTGATTTGTCTTCATATTTTCTTCACCAAACAGATATTTCAACATCATATTTTAACTGGCTGTGTGACGGGTGCCATGCGGGGTGCAGATCATGCTTACCCTTCCGGAGCACCTGATGATACCTCAGTTTTTATAGGGGTTCACACTGCTAGTGCTTTAGTTTTGTGGCGTTTTTGTTTATTTTGTTTGTATGTTGTGTCTCTGTCATACTGTCTCAATTCGTGTTGCTGTGAATTGACGTGATTTTGGATTTATGACTTTGGAATTTCCCCTTTCCTCGTTCTTGCTTCGGTATTCGTTTGCTGATGTATTTTGTAGAAAATTGTGTCCTCATTATACTTTAAGATGCTATTTCATCTTAACTCAGAAATATTCATCTACATGTATTTATGTTCGACTTTACCATTTACTTTAGATATGAGGTATGGGGATATTGTAAAAAGGAGGTTTTGAGAACTTTAAAATGCATTTGATGCAAACTACGTGGCAATAATTTTGAAACAAAAGCAAATGACAGCCTTCGGAGTTGGTGCCAATATTGGAATTTATTTGGATTACTAATGCGACATAACACATTTTCATATTCGTAACACTACTTTTATGATTGTTTTGATCACATACTCAGCCAAAAAAAAATCTTGAACAATTACTCAACTAAAAATCTTGTTTTTGGCGATTATTCTAGAAACAATGCACATGACATGATGTTACGAAAATTCTATATTTAGCCATTGGATTTAGTCATTGAATTTTACGAACTAATCTTTATTTCAAAGCAATGCAAAGTTTTCAATGACGTTTTAGTCAATTTTGAACGATTTTAATTCATTTGACTTGGTCCAAATTTACATTCTACAAGGGGGCCCTTTTGACACAAAATTTCGTACAGTTTTGCCCAGTTTTTAATGTTTACGATATAACCTTTCAGCCTTTTCATTATGAACCTATAAAATTTTACGAGGCTTGTAGGTCATTTAAAGTCTTCGCCGCTTGCCTATATGGTAATAGGGAATATCGACAGGATATTATGCATTTATCCGTTAAATTAATTTTTGGATCCAGTAACGTGACAGTTTTACACGCACAATGGTCTCGCATTGATACTGCCGATGTCTACTGAAATGCCTGACGATTCTTTACCAAATACCTCGAGATGTTTTGAATTTGACTTTTCTTCCATAGTGCGACAGTAATTTAACAGCAGTGTAGTTCCGTTGTACATTGTTAAATTGTTGAGTGGTTACTCGTTCATAATTGTTTCAGGGTGACGTGCTAGCTAAAAACAACATTCTTCATAGCAAATGACACCGCACTTAAGAAAGGATACAAAGACTTGAGTGTATGATGATTTTATGAAAAAAGACGTTACCCTTGCCTTAGAGGTCCTGATGGCAGGTAAAAAAATCTGTTCTAGACAGCCAGCTTCCACTGACATCTTTTCTGACTCTGACTTGGTCAATAAATAGTAGCAGTATGTATTTGCTTTTTCTTATAACTACAAGCAAGACGGCGAATTACACTAGCAAAAGTATTTTTACTAAAATGGTGGGAGAAGGGTCATTTCAACCAAAATAATAAGATGTATACAAATATTTCAAGTTTTAGAATTTATAACGTAATTTATGTAATTATATCACTATATGAATTTTGTTTTTTAAGTTAGGCGTGCAAAACGGGAAATCTAAATATAACATTTTGCATGTTGTTTTTATTATTATTATAAAATTCATATTATATAAATGTTGAAACATATAAAATTAAACTCATGAGGAATATTTGGGCATTACTGAGATATCATTTTTAGCTCACCTGGCCAAAGGCCATGTGAGCTTTATTCATCACTTGGCGTCCGTCGTCCGTCCGTAAACTTTTACATTTTAAACTTCTTCTTTGAAACCACTGGGTCAAATGAAACCAAACTTGAAACAAATGTTCCTTGGCATGAGGAGACTAAAGTTTGTGATTTTGCTGCAGATTGGAAAAACCAACATGGCTGCTGTGGCTAAAAATAGAACATAGGGGTAGTTTTTGGCTAATAACTCAAAAATCGTTACAGATATCAAAAATATGACTGGAATAAAAATGATCAGCATGATGAGATCTACCCACTGTGCAATTTTGAAGAAAATCTGAAACCCATCTAGGAGTTATACATGTAGCCCTTTTTCCGTTAAATTTTCAAATTTTTTGCATTTTTTATTTTTTATTTCAAAAAGTGTAACAGATAGAGGTCAAGTGTAAATTGCAAAAATGTTTAGCATATCAAGATCTACCCACCCTGAAATTTTGAAGAAAATCCATAAAGCCTTGTAGGAGTTATTGCCCTTTTTTCACCGAATTTTTAAAATTTTCGCATTTTTCATTTTTTATTTCCAAAACTATAGAAGATGAAGGTTAAGAGTAAATTGATGAAATGTTTGCCATGCTATGGCGACTTCAAAACTGATGTTGAAAATTGTTGCTTGACCGCCATTTTCAAAATGGCCGCCAAAAAAGGCGGGAAAATTAAACATTGTCCGATTTCAATGAAATTTGGTTTTCAAATAGATATGAATCCGGGTCCGTTCGCCCACAATCACGTTCGCCCACTTACCCGTTCGCCCACTTTCCCGTTCGCCCACCATATTTATCAATATTTGTGGGATGGTCTTTTATTTAAGATTGGAAAATAATTTGTGTTTACATGATGACTACGCATGTTCACGGGTAATGGCAAAGGATGGAATTGTTATACATTATTATTTTATTTTATTATTTTTTCCTTTCCATGTCGAAAACTGTCCTAAGTACAAAACATGTCTGTGAGAAAAAAAAAACGTTGTTTTTTTAGATTTATTGATTTGTTCTGTTTTAAAGAATATCGTTTTTGTTGAATAAAAACAATGTAGGTTAAACAGTAAAAAAATCGACTAGTGTCTTTTTAGAACCAGAAAGCTGTATAAGTCCCTGATATGTATTTGCTATTTTTATTCTTAAAGTAGGACATTTACCGGTCTTATACACAAATGACAAAACAAAGACAAAGACAATTAGGAATAAGTCAATAATGAAGTCAAAGGCTAATGCAAACAAGTTGTAGAAACAAGTTCACATGTTGTATACACAAGGATTATTGAAGCTAATCGTTAAAAATTGTCATATATGTTGTCTCCTGTCTAGTCTTACTGATGCGCATCCAAGTAGTTTCAGTCACATAATCGTATCAGGTAAGTAGTTTTAGTGACAGAATCGTATCAGATAAGTCATTTCAGTGACAATTTTGTATCAGATAAGTAGTTTAAGTCACAAAATCGTATCAGAGAAGTAGTTTTAGTCACAGAATTGTATCAGATAAGTATGTTTCAGTCACATAATCGTATCATATAAGTAGTTTCAGTCACAGAATTAAAAAAAGTACACGAAATCAGCTGACGACAGACAATTGGAAAGCTATAATCCACACAAATGCTAAAGATCCACCAGAACAAAGAATGTTGTTTGACCTTGAGAAGAATTTGTTTTTAGATAAATAAACAAGATATTAGAGTAAAATATTTTATTTCTTAATAATATTCATTCCCAACAATAAATATATATTTATAGAACATCAACCACTCATAACAACATAATCAACTTACACTCAACAGAAAAATCACTAAACAGTCTATTCCGCATTTTACGTACATTTACGCACAATTAAATATATTCACCACATTCTCACACCATTTTCACACATTTAACTAGATTCACCACATTCTCTCATTCTCTCATTCAAATTTTATTCACATTAAAATTTTCATATAACATGACAATGAACCATTTATTTCTTATCCAACATTATTTAACAAAATATCTATAGCAGTAAATGAGCACTAAAACAAAATGCACTACACCAATCAAATTAATGTTATCACAAATAATAATAATAGTGTCTAGTTTAATTCAGCACTAAAACAAAATGCACCAAGTTTCACCAATTTGTAATCTTAGATAACTTTACATACCTTCGACATCATTATTAGTTCTCACACTGTAGCGGTAGATACACCAATCACCAACGTTGATCTCAGCATTCTGGAACCATTGACGATCTATGTAGGAAACCAGATCGAAGATGGATGAAAGTGTCAGTGATATGTGCAGTCGGCAGAAACGGCAAGGCTAAAAGTTGTCTAATATATATGTGGAAGGCCTGCTGCTCTCTGTACGCTCGAACCAAACCATTTTCTTGCACGTGACGCCAAACAGCTTGTGTCCAATGGAAGACACACCCCTTAATGAATACACCTGGAAATACCCTGCGAATACCATTCCAAGCACCTACAAACATGAATGAAAATTATATAATTATTCAACACATTTCATTGCCATTTGTAAAGACAGCTTGCTAAACATACGGAACCATTGTGTTCAAATTATTACACTATACTTTTACTTCAATAGTCAACTGTGATTATTCTCATATGCATTTTCTGTGATTCGTCTAAGTACATTTACTCTAGTTTTATATTTATCAATAACTTATCTTTTGTTAATCGGCTTATATAAGAAGAACAATAAAGACTTTGTTCCATTTACTCCATATCCCGTCATTTATATTTCGTAATCAATCAAATTACTACACTATACTTTTACTTTATTGTAATATAAATTTACTGTGATTTGTATCAAGTACATTTACTCAAATAAGTTTAGCGTGCTATATATCAATACCTTATAGATGAAGAATAATAAAGACTTGTTCCATTTACTCCATATCAAGTCAGTGTTTACTTATATTTCATAATCTATCATACTATAAATACCCATTTCATAATCCACCACGAAGTGTGTGACAACAGTATTCCCCAAACGATTCTTGATGGACTGTAACACTGCTACGTAGTCTTCCTCTGTTTTACGGGACATCAGTGCAAAGGCTAAGGGTAGCTGTTTCCTGTTACCATCTTTCAGTATAAAGGCGTGGATACTCAGGAGCTGACCATACTGTTTGAAAGGAGCCTTTACCACCTAGAATAAATTATAACAACATTTAATTTTATTTCATGATTTAAATGGTACAATTTTTATGCAATTGCA
This sequence comes from Modiolus philippinarum, assembly GCA_002080025.1. Classification (NCBI taxonomy): domain Eukaryota; kingdom Metazoa; phylum Mollusca; class Bivalvia; order Mytilida; family Modiolidae; genus Modiolus; species Modiolus philippinarum. The sequence goes on along the minus strand of MJUU01054489.1, from coordinate 9,157 downwards.
GTACGTAACCTGAATAATGAATAACAATTCACCGTTTTTAATGCAACTTCGGTATTTATTTTATTTTTAAATACATGAGAAAATATTTAATCTTATTTTTATTCAGAACAATAACCAACTAATTATCATGATCACTCGGACATCTAAATTTACTCCATAGCATATTCCATATTGCATTTCATATATATTTCAGTCTCTAGCCTTCAAGATGTTTCAGTTTGAACTGTATTGATAAGTTGTCGGTATAATTTACTCGTATAAATTGTTGTGACACAATACTCGGCCGTATGTATAAGTCATTATGTTTTTAAATTTTTGCATACCTTAAAAGTGCCATCCATAAACCAGCGGGTAGCATGTTTCAGCATGCTGAGTTGGAACTCAGTAGCAAATATCAGGTGGCGTTGAGTGTCTAATGGCAAGTCAGCAACCAAGAAGTCATGGCATTGAAGAAACTACGTCTAACTGTAAATAAAAGGGTTTGTAAGTAAAAGGTTTCTACAAATGAATATAAAAAATATGTTTGACAATGCAATAAAACAAAACAAAAAAATTAATAATTAATGGCTACAATTATAAATAAATTTAATGAAATGACACATAAAAGTCCAAGTAACTAAAAATCAATTATGTATTATAATATCTAAATTTACAATAAGATCAAATTGGTGATTTGTTCTCTGTAAGTTTTAAAAATCTCTGAGTTTATGGTCTTGCAAACGTTTAGATTTTATTTGCACTGAAGAGACATAAGTTGTCAAAATGCGCATATGCAGAAACATAATTCCCAGTTACTTCAGTATTTAGTTACTTGCTATCTGACGAGATAATAAACATAAGTTGTCGAAATGAAAAAAAGATGTAATGTAAAACCGGAATGAGTGAAAATTTATAAATACCACAAAGTCCAGGTTTGTTGGATCTGCTGGTCTAGTAGCTGCCATAGGTGCAAGATGTCTCTGCTCAACGGGTATGTCGTTGGTTACAACTGTAGTCACCACCTCCATGGCCCTCGACTGTGGATTGTCAGCAATCCTCTCATGGGTCATAGTTGTCCTATAAATCCTATATTTCCTATAAAATTCAGCCATGTCCTATAAAGTCCTATATTTGAACTTTTTGTCCTATAATACCTATAAAATTGGCTGTTATGAGCAAAAAATAAAAAAAATACAGAATTTTTTCTGTGCAGTATGTTTATTAATATATGTATAAGAAGAGAAATGGATTTTCTGTAAATTTGTCTTGTATTAGGCTATGCCAACTTTTTGCTGAAGCTTGAAAATAAAATTGTTTGTTCATTTGAAAAGTAAATAATATTCTATGCATATCAAAAATTACAATACTGGGAGAAATTAAGGATCAAGCAATAATGGAATTTATTAATAGTTTTGACATTCTTCAATAAAATAATAGCAAAAGGTTGAAAGAGGTTGGCAACTCTTGCCTGCACAGCCATTTAACTGTTAAGATTTTTCCTAATTTTGTGTAGTGTATATTTGAAATTCATTGAACTGCTTTACTTGTTCACCGTTTACCAGAATGAGCAAACTACAGTACTGAAAAGTGTTGCTGTTGAATTAGAGTCAGTTTAATTGATTTCTTTTCTTAACTCTTTTGCAGGAATAATCTCGGGTTTTTCAAATATAAGTATATAATTGAATCACTTGTAACAGAATGCACAGAATAAATAAGCATCTTTCTATACTGTTGAGATGATGAGTTTGGAATTTGTTGAGTTCAACCTTGTTCTGATAAAAGCTGAATATGTTAATTTTGGCTTTTAATTTAAATCTTATTGTCCTCTTATCAAATTTTACACATACTTTGGTTTCTGGTCTTACAAATGTTTTGATTTGATCTGCACTGAAGAGACATAAGTTGTCAAAATGACACCTTCAAAAACTAAATTTACAGTAATTTCGGTATTGTAATTAATGTAATATCAAAGAAAAGAATGAAAAATGGAAATATCTTGAA
>MJUU01054487.1:24076-40385 GCA_002080025.1 Modiolus philippinarum | reverse complement strand
TTCTATTGTAAAATACTTTATAGGCGGAAGGCACAAGAAAATGAGCGTTATTTATTTAAGTCAGTCTTATTTTCGGATACCTAAAGACTGTCGTTTAAATTGTAATTTCTACGTAGTGTATAATTAAAAAGGAGAGAGAACTTATATCTTCAGAACTTCAGGTCTCGAAAAATACGCTTGATTTAACTACTAAAAATAAATATTCTTTTCTATATCTTAACTTACCAGAGAAGAAAATATTTCATTGTTTTGATCGGGAAATACAAAATACGTTTTCTTAAGATTTTTTGTTTTACTTATGAGATGCTTAAACCGCAAGCAACGTAAAAAATGTGAGTGAACTAAGACCTCATTAAAAATCTAGCCCGTTTTACCCGTCTCAACTGTAGTGAATAACAAATCTTACATGTTTGTTTTTTTTCTATAGTCCCGTAGGTAGTAGTTAACTATGGGGAAAAATCTGCGGTTTTCAAAAAACGTTTTTTGAAAACCGCAGATTTTTCCCCATAGTTAACTACTTTTAACCGTTTAGAAATTGACATGAAGAAAGTTGTATAAGAATGTCACTATGTATTGGAGATATATTAAAGTATATGTAAACTTTTATAGACATACATGTACCTCAATTAAATTAATTAATCTTTATTCATAAATGCACATTTATGCCCAACTAGGCTGAAGGCATATAAACAAAACATATGACATAAAGTATATACAAACATTAACATTAGACAATACATACATGTAAAAAGAATGGTATATAGTATATTTAATTTTGAATATATAAACTACACAGTTAAGAGTCCACTTTTCTCAGTTCTAGTGACTTTTTAATAAAATGAACAACGAACTGTGAAAGCATAGTTAAAGATAGTATTTTCTGTAATAATAAGGATTTATCAGTGTGAAAATATACATGTGATATGAAGCAAGAAAAGCATGGCCATTTGGTTATGCTAACTTGAATATATTAATAAATACATTAATTTAAATTTTAAAAGAAAAACCCATAATAATTAAAATAAAAGTTGATATTTTTCAAGAAAAAAGATTTTCATTTAATTGTTATTAAATTTTATTTCAATTTGTTCCTCAAATTTCCTCTCACCAATCAAGTGAAAACAACAAGGCACCCTTGCCATATTATATAATTGGTTTGTTTTGAAAACAACAATCAAATGTGAATGGTGTTTATGTTTATATGCAAATGCAAAGTCTATATTTAAATTCTTAATACATGTAAATAAGTGCCATGTGACAGAATTAGTATAACAATAGCCAGTTAAGGTCAGGTCAAGCTGTATAGTTCTATGACACACTCCCATACTTGTAGTCTTGAAAATTTACTATTGTGACCAATGGACAAAATCTTTATTTTTTTGGATGAAAATACCATTAATATGTTGTTTAGTTATGTAATGACTACTTTATTAAGAATTGCTTCAATAAAAATGTCTTGAATTTTTCTCTGATTTTTAATTAATTATTTTCTATTTTTTATAACCACCAAAGGGACTATAACCCAATCGTGTATCTTGTGCTGGTTATTTACAATGTAACCATTACATTTCAAAGACTTTTCAGAAGTTGTTTTATTTGGTGAACTCCATTTCAATTTGACATTGTGTCCATCATTGTACACGGCTAAATTTATTATGAAATAAAGTTAATGAATGGTGAACATTTTTTTCATGGCGAGTAATGGAATTGTGTCCTGGACAAAATCTCATTATGAAATTTTGTTCTTGGACATTATTTCATATGAAATTTTGTCCTTTGTACATTATTTTACAGAGGACAAAATTTTATGTTACAACAACGTCGTTCAAACAGTAAAGGTTATTAGACGTTTCTTTTCGCTTTTTACCGAAGAAATAGTATATTTCATAAGATCAAAATTTAAGATCGGGATATCTTTCACTCGTGTGAGAAATTCTACGTCTTTTCCTCTCGTTTCGCTACTCTCCACTCGAGAAAAGACGAAATTTCTTACACTTGTGAAAGATATCCCGATCTTTAATCTGACCTTATGCAAGATCCTATTAGTCTTCACTAGGTTAAACATTTGTTGTGTGAACTGCATGCACATTTTCAGGCGATAAATTTCTGTCGACATGTGTAACACGTGAAGGAAAAGGCGTTTGAACTTTAAACGATCACAAGTGTGTACTTCCAATGGCGTTTGCAAGGGTAAAAAACTTATTAACTTCTCATCAATTTAAGCAGAAAATAAATGGAAAATGCATCTGAATCCCGGAGACGTATTGAAAACTGAAGCAGTGTCGGGCATTTACTGGAAACTGAAACATACTTATAAAAATATGTTTTGTTTCCGGTTTTGAATACAAATTTTTTAGTGAGTCAAAACAAAATGCAATTGTAGCTTTGAAAAAAATATGACTGGTTAATTTTGAAGAGACGAGAGGCGATTATACTGTAATATCCTAATAAATTTTAATTGGCCTAAAGTTAATGGGTTCACCGAAGACAACGACGTTTCATTCATTACAAAAATACAATAAGCCCGCTCACATACAAATTACACCTAGGTAGAATAGCTGTAATAAAAATAATACATTTATAGGAAAACACTTGAATATTGTCAATAATTCATTTAAATATAAGTATTTTCATCATAAACTGTTATACACACACCAGAGAAATTAAGCTAATATCATAATTTTTCTCACTGGAAAAAGTTGCTTTTTTGGTGCGATTATCGGTTGGAGACTTACGTGTTGAAACAATGATCTTACAAACTTTTTGAGCGGTCTGTATAGGGCGTCCGTAAGTTTCGCCACGTGACATCGAGAATTCCCTAAAAAAATGTATGGTACATGTAGTTCTGTAAACGATTTCGTAAATGATTGATTGATTGATTAGTTAAGAGTTTAACGCCCAATAAGCAATATTTCAGCTATATCAGGACGAGAACAAGTTAATCATTCAAAAAAATTGCAAGTAAAAGAAGAAAGAAATAAAAGAGGAAGGGACAACCCGGGCAACGACTTTTAATTGCCACTGGAAAAGGTGAGAAATGGTTAGGGGCAGGAAATTTAGCCTTGTATACGACACCCAATGCGTCTGCTCTCTTTAGAGAAATATAGAAGAGGTCTTTATACTGCATGGAACTTGGCGTTCCTCCACACAGTTTGGCTACAATGGTTCGTAGTCAGGTTTTCCGTATTATGACCGGACTACCCAGTAAAGACAGGGCACTCCCCTATCCACCACCTGGGGACGCACCCAGTAGCTCTGTAGCCAAAGTTCATGAAAACCTATGCAGTTGGCGCGTCGTAAATGAAATTCATACAATATCCATATCTATACACCATGTTTCCCGTCACATGACCCTTTCCATACCCTAAAGTGATTATTTATTAACAAACTTGTTCTCGTCTTGATATAGCTGAAATGTTGCTCAGTAGACGTTAAACAATATTCAATCAATCAATCTACACACCATGACGAACAATACTAATAATATAAGCATTCCGTGAAGCTACTTCACAGCAGTTGCGCTACTCAAGCACTGCATAATATTTTGTTGTTGCTTTGTATGTATGTTATCGTTTGTATTATGTATTGTATATATGCCTTCAGCCCTTTGGGGAATAATTGTGCATTTATTTGAATAAAATTAACTAATATTGTACGAAAAGTCTGACAAAATGTAAACCAATTATGTGAAAGCAGAATGTGCATTCTTGATATACATGCAAATTCAACTGAAATATGGGGGAGGAATTTTCGTATTGATTGATGGAATATTGTTTAACGTCTACTCGGAAATATTTCAGCTATATTTTTCTTTAATTGTAAAATAAATAATCAATTTCGAACAAATCTCAACAAAATTTAATAAAAATAATGAGTTTCATTTAAAAACTTTTCAACAGAAAGTTAGCCCATCAACACCTGAATGTGTCTTATTAGAAAGACATTAGAACTGAGGAGATGAGACCCTTATCTTCACTACTGTATATAGGGAATAATACATGGCAAAATCCGTATCACATGTCGTATCATCCCGAGTTACCAATATCAGCCCGAGGACCTCTGGCCCGAGAGGGATGATATTGGTCGAGGGATGATACGGCTTGTGATATGGATTTTGCTATGTATTATACAGTTTATCATATATTTAAACAGAGGACTACTTAATCCCAAAAGTACTGTAAAAAATGGAATCCGTAAGAGAAAAGCAAGTATTTTGTGAAAAAAAATTTAAATTGGGCGGAAAAAGACTGAGAGTTTGGTATAAAATCTAACATGTAAAGGAAAAAGGTTTGCTAGATTTTTTAAATTGACACCAAAATTCACGCCAAACAAATTTTTGTTACCCTCAAAAAATTTTTTTACCCCCCAAAAAAATTACCCCCATTTTTTTTTACTCCCACTTTCATTTTTAACAATAAGTCGAATTAATAACATTTTTTTTTGGAGAAATGGTATGATGCAGGTCTAGCCATGCGATAAAGGGTATGTGATAAAGGGTAAGCCATGCGATAAAGGGTATGCGATAAAGGGTATGACGTCATAGTGTGAATACGGAATGAAAGTCATGTACTGTATCACATATTCAAAACGTCTGTATTTATTACTAAACATATGATAAATAAAGATTATTACATGTCCTTTTCCATATCAGCACGGTTATCATCCCGAGAATCCCATATCTGATATGGGTCGAGGGATGATAACCGTGCTGATATGGAAACGGAAATTTCTTAATCTGTTTATTATATACTTCCAATTAGGAGTGATCATCAAACCCGGGCTGAAATAGCCATACCACCGGGCTGATATGGCTATTTCAGAACGCGCCGGACTGGCCATATCCGACTTAGTATATGAAACGGACTATTACCCTCCGGCTATATTACAGATGAAAAAAAAACGTATCTTCGCTTATTATGTAATAATCACTTTGGGTATGGAAAGGGTCAAGGGACGGGAATTTCTGATTGCCACTGGAAAAGTAGGGTGAAATCGAAAGGGTTTGGGATTTGGCCTTGTAGCCGATCACCTACGGACGACTCATAAACAGGGCTAACTACAAAGGTTCTTTGTCGTGCAGGAGCGTTGCATTTTTTCCGACACGTGGCCTGAGTTTACGTCCCATCCGAAAGATGGGCTGTGTATTTATTCATCCCGCACAACATCCAGTTTTTGAGGGTTTGTACCCCGCAGCCTGGAATACTGGGTCCTATTTCTATATTCCGGGGTTTTCTTTAGTTACGCCCCAGAAGATAACAGGCTGAAAAGTGTATTGCCATTTAGGCGAAATTTTGTACCTTCATTAGGATATTTGTACCCCCGCAAACGAAGTTTAGGGCGGTATATAGGAATCGCCCTATCTCTCTGTCTGTCCGATCGTCTGTCCAAACTTCTTGTAAGCACAACTCCTCCTAAACCACTACAAGGATTTTGACGAAACTTTACACAAAGGAAGGACACTATGTGGAGATATGCATGACGGAATATAATTATTGTCCAAAGCCAGGAAGGGGAGATAATTCAAATTTGAGTTTTCATTTATTCCATCTGCACAAATTACCTTATAAGCGCAACTCTTCTTAAAACTCGTGAAGGATTTTGATGAAACCTTACAAAAAGAAAGGACACTATGCGGAGATGTGCATGAAGGAATATACTTATTGTCTAAAACCCGGAAGGGGAGATAATTTGACTTTGAATTTTCATTGATTCCATCTGACACAGATTACCTTGTCAGCGCAACTTCTCTTAAACCACTGGAAGAATTTTGAGGACACTTTACACAAAAGAAGGACACTACGTGGGAAAGTGGCCATACCTCTTTTAGAACAACATGGAAACATGAATATATTTTTCTCTAATTTCTATCCAGTTTTTACATTTCCTGAACGGTGTGGAAACATTTGTTCTCCTCTCTAGAGAGGAGGACAAGTTTCGTGAAATTTCCCGCCAAATTTATTCGGAACACAATCCTCGGTGTTTTTCATCCAGCCATTAGAGAAACAGTTTCCAAAACTTAATCACATTAATTATGAAATTTCACACATCTCGTAAGAGCTCGACAAGCCTCGCTTTCAAACATTTGCAAAATTTATTTAACTCGATGTGAGAAAGTTCATAATCAACTATAGTTCTCGTTATGGAAACTATATATAACAGATACAGAAAATCTAACCAAGTGTTTTATTATATTAACGTTGTTATCCTGGTATTAAATCAAAACGTCTTTTTGTAGTTAAACTACGATACTTCGTAATGAAGTTTTTACTCTGCTGTACAATTGACCGTTGTAAGTCTTGCATCACCATACATCACAGCTAAACCGGAAGCAGTTAACCACTGACAAACACGCATGTGCAAGCGGTATACTCAGAGCATGCGCTTTAGAAGCCACACATGTTCAACTGAATAACACGTGCTGTACTGCACTCCATAAACGGAAAGAATTCCGTTCTTGACTTGGTTCACAACTTAATCAATACTACATTGCACTATATAAGAAAATCTGTGTCGAAGTAATCAATTGTCTCTGTGGGTTGAGCAAGAACCAGCTCCTCTATTTCAGTGTTGATTAAAAGATGGTGATCGTTTCGGCGCCTGTGGGATGGCGCCCGGAAGCAGCACGTGTAACGGAAGCAGCAACTGCAGCAGAAACAACAGGCACAGCAACATTTACAGGAATAGCAACACATTAGTATTGCAACAACAATAACGGTAATAAAACCGACACCAATACAAATCGCTATTGTGACGTAATGAAGCGGCGGTGGACAGGTGCACAGTTTGTGCTTTTTGGTGTCTCTTTTACAATCGATGTCAGAGATGAATGGATCATGTGATTCTTTGACCATCCAAAACTTGTCTAAGACTTCCCTTGTAACTGCATTTACTTGATCAAAATACAAATGTGTCCTGTTCAAAACGGAAAGTCTACCATATGAATTCCTACTTCTTCTGTCTGCTCTAAAGGCCGACCATGCACCTGCAAAATAGTTTTTCCGAAATTTACTGTTTATTCTGCAACTTCGGTATTACTGATTGCAACTACACAACGACAACAAAAGAAAGCAAAATACATGTAAATCGATTCTTTAAATTTGAATTCAGTATGCACAATCAATGAAGTACATATTTAATTTATTTGAAAACCAGCTTAACACAACAAATACGTTTGCGCAGCATAAGGTTTTACAAACAAAATTTTTTATGTAATTCATGGCCGTTGTGGAATTCCTGTTCATTATCTAAGCTTATTTTCAGTGTAATTCTTGTGGTGTGTATCATTATTGAACATTATGTTTTTCCTGTTTCCGTTTGGTAAAATATTTCCTTGCATGTTATGTCAGACCTAAGGCAATTCGAACGTTAAACATACATGACAAATGACATGATGGTCGGTGTTGCGTGTGTCTATGGTCTAATACAACAAATATTACAATTGTGTCTCATTTTGTTTTCGGAAGAGTTTATACTGAATTATTGAGATAAACGTTTTACTTACTTGGACGACCCATCCAGTCAACACCTTCTCCATTTCCGCCAGCACCGGAAATGACGTGAACTGGTGCACGTTGGTTGATGTAGCTATGTTGTAGAACATCCGACTTGTAGACTGGCCATAAGCGTTCGTATGAATGTTCATGTGCCTCTATCACCAAATCAACACCCATTCCATAAAATAAGTCTTCTAATCTGAATTTGGAAAGGTTTAGTTTATTTTTATTGATCATTGCAAGGAGTGTCTTTGTTTACTGAAAGCAATGGCCAGTTCCATAATTACCACTTTTCAAAATGTTTGTGAAGACAAAAAAATTTAAAGACTCTGAAGAGACAAAATCTAACCTATTGCCTGTTAAAGAAAACGTAAATGCTGAAAAGGAGATGAAGCTTTGCTGAAGTCGGAATAGTCGACAAGTTCGCTTTGTCACTGTATCAAATCATTTGAGAATTGAAAAACATATGCATTAAAAAATTCCAACCAAAGGGTCCACGAGTGATGCTTACAGGCTTCATCACACAAGTAGAGCTGCCACCTACACCTTCAACGTTTTTCCAAGTTGAAAATTCTGATTATTTAGCACTTGTCATTGTTGACCCGTTGAATATAAAAAAGATCTCCAACCTGTGAAAATGGGTGATCTAATTATTTGACTGGTTTTGAAAAGTTCACATACTTATCTAAGAGTTTACGTTAAATAAAAAGTAATAAGGCAAAAAAAATATATCTATTAAATCACCCAAGGTTTTATGAACTATTTGGGTTTTTGAAATTCCAGAAGAAACATTTTCATTACGTCACATAATTGCTTGGAGAGCATATAATCAACTCAATTTCGAATGATTATCAATAAACTTACCCCCTTTTCACCCATTGGCCCCAGAAATGAGGGGTACAGTCATCGAGATTGCTATTTGAACAATACATTGGTCTATGACCCATCGCAATTATCCAAGGTGTCGTGTTACGATTTTCATTGGCTGTCATTAAGTCCTGCAACAGCCAATAGTATTGTCCACACGTGTCGTCTTGGTTATGTATAAAATACATCTCGGTTGAATAGCTATAATAATAATATAAAAAATGCATTTAGATGAAAACTATTGCGTTATATTCATCAATTCATTTTTATATTTACTTTCCTCATATAATATTGTACACATGCTAGAGACAGTTAAGTCCAAAATTTTTATCACTGAAAAAGATTGCCTTTTTTTTGGTGCGATCATCGGTCGAAACTACAATCCTACAACAATTTTGAGTGATCTGTATATAGGACATCTGTAAGTCTCGCTTAGAGAGACCGAGATTTCACGATAAAATTGTAATTCAAATATCCCTCCAAAATATGACGTCTGAAGATATTTTATATTGTTAAAAAAATGCAATTTCCGAGTATAATTTACGTAACAAGAAGTATCAAATTTGAACGACACTTACAGGTTTGCAGGGCTTGATTTCTTGCTTTTCTGAACACATAATTTTTCTAAGTGCTGTACAAACTGCCTACCTGTATAGTCGCGACAGCCGCAAGAACCGTTTGTGTCTTTATAAGGCTGAAAATTGCATATAAAAACTAGATCGCATTTTGTTTAAAATACCGGCACTTAAAAAAGGGTCCTTGCCTTACCAACGTTCAACACAAATATTCCTTTCAAATTTATTTGGGTATTTTTTTATTTAACACTGGACCAATACCTCTGCTGGTTGACCGTTAGTCCTCGAGGATATTCACTAACCAAGCAGCTTGTACTTCGGGCTGGCACGAAAAACAAATATATCTGGAAACGTTCAAGAAAAAAAACCTAAGGAATATCTCTTTCTAGCATAGCTCTGTCCTCAACTGATTTCGCCTTTCTTTTTGGTATTTGTTCTCTTGCAGAGTTTTACACATATTTCATTTTCAAATAGTTTGATCTTATCTGCACTGAAGAGACATAAGTTGTCGAAATGGTCATATTCAGAAAATAAATTAGCAGTTTCTTCGGTATTTTGTTATTTACATACCTTATAAAATGAACAGGGCCGATATCAAAACTGTACCACAATTTGTCGTATGGCATCGGCCAATCTGTACCAGGCATTGAAAATCTATGTCTATAGTGGTGGAAATCTCCAGAAATCTCTGCAAATGAACAGCACAATCATGATGACTCAGACAAAAACTTGCAATATATATTGTCCACTTGGTATCTGTTGAATAACATAAACTCTTTAACAAAACTCAAAGAATGTCTCTTCCTCATAGGGATTCCATTAATATCAGTTTGGGACTTTCGAGTTCATTGTTGTCGCGAGAAAAACGTTCTTTTATTACACAAAAATACATGCATTCAGTTCGGATAGCAAACTAATGAATTTATCACTGATGCGGTAAGGGCGAACAAAATTTAATCCCCGATTTAATCTTTTAATACACTCCATTTTAATTGTTTTTCGTCAATTAAAAATCAATTAAGATTTTAATTGATTTTCGTGTATCTTCTGTATTGAATTTTTTAAAAACCTTTTCAAAAATATCCTTCACGAATAAGAAATAAATTCATCAAAAATAAACGCCAACTAAGCCATACGTACCATGGTTTCCAGGTGACGTCATGTATGGAATGGTTGCTGCTATTGGTTGAATCATCCGCAAAAATTTGTCCCCAACCTGAAATAGCGTATGCAAACATTAGAATTGGGGCTCGAAAGAAAATTTATAGTGATTATAGTAAAGTACAACAGACACAACTGAATGGAAATTCATATGAAAAGACAAACAAATAAAAACCAACAAACAATCAAAACAAAACAAAAACTTTTTCGAAAATCTAGTATAGCCTAAACCCCCCCCCCAAATTTTTGCAAAACTAAAGCAAACTTCCTCATAGTTACTTCAAGATGAAGAATAACAATTAAAGCGTTGTTCCATCTGCTTAATCTTACCATGTATTATAGGAATTTTGTCCCATTTACATTTACTTCATATCCATTTATTTGTTCCAATCTTACACTGAAAGCAATCATTGGCGGACCTAAAGAGGTTTTTCGGGTGTTGGAATCTTGGAGCCCCTTCTTCTGGAAAACGTTTTTTACTTCCGTGAATGAAATTAACAAATAAGATGGCAAAAACATTTGAACCTCCCTTTGTTCGACAGCTGGATCCACCGCTTAATTGTGCTTGTAACTTAAATGTTGTATAATTTCAACACCCAGCAGTACAATCTCATGTAGGAAAGCAAATATAACTGGTTTTAGATTATTTAACTTGCCACACATTTGGATAAATATAGTTTCTATAACGAGAGCTAAGTTGATTATGGAATTTCTCACATCGAGTTAAATGAATTTTGCAAATGTTTAAAAACGAGGCTTGCCGAGTTTTTAAACATTTGAAAATTTATTTAACAAGATGTGAGAAATTTCATAATTAACGTGTTTAAGTTGTAGAAAATGTTTCTCTAATGACACAATGTAAAACGCCGAGGATTATGTTCCGAATAGATTTGACGGGAAATTTCACGCGAGTTGTTCTACCACTAGAGACGAGAAATATTTTTATCACACCGATCAGGCGTTGATTAAATTTGCTAGAAATTAGAGAATTCCAGTTATTAGTGTATACAGAATTTTAGAAGGAAAAACTTAATGCATTTTTGACACTCACCAAAATGTTTTACTCTTTGAAAGATGAAAGTAAAGCTAATACATACCAGTCCTTGGTCAGAATGCATATCGTAACCAAAATCTCCATTGTGAAACACTGCGTGGTACTTCCCTGATGCCACTTCTTCTTTTAGTGCAGAAATTGTTGATTTCCCTGATTTTGCTCCCATATCTCCATAAACCAACAAATGTACTTTTTGTTCCTGTAAAAAAATCATGTCACAATTCAGATTCTGTCATCGAAATATTAGAGCAAATAGTTTAGAAGCTTCAAGGATGCAACAAAACTATGGTCAGACGTCTAAAACTTCGAGCCAGTCAATTTATTAATAAATTTATAATTAGATGTTTTTTATCATATGGTAACATTTTGAAGAAAAGTGAAAAATGGATAGAATTAAAATCTTTCGATACTGCAAAGTTGACCATCATTGTGAGAACATAGCTTAACATAGGACCCTTTTTTCAAAGATTTTCTCAGGTAAAACAGTTGGATCTATCATTTGGGCGAACTCGATTTGTGCCAAAAATGAATCTAATTGCACCACAATCAAATTGCGCCACTTATATTGGACCGCCCTAGATAGAAATTGCACCAATGAAAAATATTGAAAACAGGTAAGTACAGGTAAGGTGACGTTATTTAAATGCAAATATATCATTTAATCTATTTTTTTTTTAGATAATCCGCTTTAAAAAAAAAGCTCCTTTTATATTCAAGATATCTCTCAGTTTGAGAAGACATGTATATGCAACATTGGGCCTTATTAGTGATAATCTTTATTCAAATAAATGCACAATTATGCCCCGAAGGGCTGAAGGCATATATACAATACATAATACGAACGATGATACAACAATAACATACATACAAAGCAACAACAAAATATTAGTAGTCTGTTAGCGTATCAAAATGACATCCATTAACGAACGTAGAGGTCTATTGTCAATGGTCTGATTTCAGCTATAGAGGCTCTTGAGAGCATTTTATTTTATATATAAAAATCACTAGATGTAAATGAGACCTGTCTTGATTTAATTTTGATTTAGACAATAAAGAACTGATTTGCTTTTGATTTAGATAAGAAAGAACTGATTTGATTTCAATATAGACAATAATGAACTGATTTGATTAAATTCAGTACTTCTGTTTCTTCAAATCCTTTTAGTTCTCCAAACTATAAAAGAAAGGCTCTTTCTTTTCTTGGTACTGTTGAGGCGGTACCAAATCTATTTTTACTTCTATTTTATAAATCACATATGGTCCCTTGGAATGACATAAAAAGGTGTACATGAAGATCCCGAAATCCCGTGAAACAGAGACTAGCCTGAGCCATCACCCGCCATCTCCAGTATCCGGGTTACAATTTCTCCCTAATTGCTAATGAATGTTTGTTTTTGTACTTTTAAGATCCTAATGAGCTCAGTGTCTATCGGTGTCTATCCGTAAAAGGAAAAAAAAACGTAGTTTAAATAATAAGATATTGAATGAAACACATACCGATGCTTGTTATATTGCAAAGGTCAAACGAGTTACAAAAGTTTCATTTCAAACAGATGTAATCGACATTAAAAAAAAACCGCCTGCGGAGATTGTCAATTGATTGGCGATGTATGTAGAATACTTGATTAACAGCACTCTCATGAGGAAATTTTACATGTCATTGGCTGCATAAAAATAAAACTGTCCAATGAAATGTAAAATCTTCTTGGAGGAGTGTGGTCAACGTATTGTTTCTTTTTCTGTGGCCAGTCTTCAGAACGTCGGCTTGGGGTGTAAAATTACATCCTTTTGCCACTCGCTTTACTGTTGCAATAAATACCTTTTCGCTGGATAGCGTCTTGAATGTGTACACATTACTTTCAGAGATATCGTTTTCCCATTCACAAACTACTTTATACAAGTAGGTCTGGTCTATCATCAAGTCCTAAAAAAGTCATGATTAAAAGATAAATACAATTTGCAGAATTTTTTGGTGGTGCTTTTGTTTTTATGATGTCATGTACACATGTATGCTATTTCTGTGGTTCAATCTTGTTTTTTGCCCTCGTTTCTTTTGTTCACTATACTTCTTTTTGTCCTTCTAGATACCTGTTTGGCATGGTACATTTCCTTGACAGTCCATTTGACTAGTTCTTTTTTTCATGAAATACGACTCATTATAGGGAGGGCATTTTTGATCCTACAAACTAGTTTTCTGTCAATACCTCTGTCTCAATTTCTGTCAACGAGCAAAAATGTATTATATTGAAACAGTATATACTGGAAAATTTTTGACTCTCGGCAAAACAAGATCCCAATCCATCTAAAATGAAAATATCAGTACATATACGGGGTTGTTTTACGTTAAAAAAATATACATTGACAAGAAATGGACATTACCTTGAGTTCTGCTCTGTGCAAGTATGACAATGCTTTTTCATGATCTTGTGATAGTTGTGAGACATTCCCTCGTTCAATGTACCGGAAGTCGTTACTGGTGTCATATTGTACAAAACAAATGGTGTCATTCTGTGTCGACCATACAACTGTCATGGATGTTATTTCGTTTCCAAGACTTAGATGTATAAGTTGTGGGATTGTGTGCTCAACTGATTGCACTGAAAAAGGAAGGAACAAAAACAATAAAATTGACGATGGCATATAAGATAACGAACACAATACAAAAAAAAAGCAGTTGGAAAAATATTATATAACCAAAGATTACGATTGCGGTGCAGGTAGCATAGTAGAACCGATATGGCATTGATGACCGGGCATTGATGAAAATATTATAAAAGTACATTGCACTACATGCGTAATGTGGTTTGTCAATGGAATAGGCCATCATGACAATTTTTTTTACAATGTCGTAATCCGTTTCACTAACATTGTGTCAAAATGGACCTGACAAACTGAGGACGGGCAAGTGCCAAAAATTCCAGAAAGTGTCCGAGTTGTAGTTGTTATTGCAAAACATTATAACGGATACCACTAACGTGGGCCGAGGTGTAAAATATGTTCGTGCACGCTGGTGTACGTGAGGGCACGTTCGTAACCCGTTTCAGACAAGTTGCGTTCGTAACTAGACTGACTAGTGTTGCCCCTGGCTCACTACGCTTGGCTCTCTTACGCTCAAGTTCGACGGATTTGAGACAGGCTCGTAAGCCTGCGTTCCCAACATTTTACAGCGTAACTTTAGGCATGTGTTGTTGAAGAGCTCAAAATTTCAAGTTCGTTCCCAAGTGTAATTGATCAGTTATAAATAGATTAGAGAACGCTAGAGATACATTTTACACCCGCTAAGTGCGTTACATAGAAACTTTTCGTTGCGTAAAGAATTCACATTGGAATGTAACCAATTTGATTAAAAATAAGCGTCACCGTTGTACAAACTTTTGGCAAATTTCAAGTACGCTCTTGATTGATTGAGACATAGTTTGATTGATTGAATAATTGATTGATCTAGTACGCTTTTGGAATGTTGTCATATTCTGTTATCCGTTTTGAGAGAGCTGAAGATAAGTCATGTATAAGTTAACCGTGCCTTGTATGTTGTTTGACATAATGAATGCTCTAAATCTGCAATTTCAACCTTTATAACAATTCGAATGTCGGCACACATTGACTAGAATTTTGAAATGTGACAGGGCCTTTACTGTTTACGGATATTGTACCCGTGTGTCTTTCAAAACTACTTTTCATTTATCAATACTTATATCGATTTGTCAGCTTATCGATAAATCGATAGAAAAAAGTCATTTACAATGTGATCAAACAAATAAGCCGCGGAGAAATCTGTAACGTAACTTTTTGCAGCGTGATATATTACCGTCGGGCAATACACAAAACGTGGATGAGTGTTTAAAAAATTGTTGAAATAACAGTTGTCCACCTTAGGGTTTATGTTAAGATTAAGATCGCATACTAATCTCAGTAATCGGATCTATATACTTGTATGATTATTTTATTGGAGAATGGAAGTTATCAATAAAAAGAACGGAAAAATTGGAGAACGCTTTGTTGTGAGGGGTAAATTATCAAATGTACAATAAAAGAATGAATTAAATTTTCATTCCCATTTTTGCTTCTCACGCGTGCCATTATTCCAAAATGCCATATTTCGTACGATTACTTTTAGGGACGTTTGTAAAGTGTAAACATTGCCGAGTTAAAAAGTTCCGGCATCCACGGGAAGCTTTTATGGGTATTAATAAACCGGATATTTTTAATCGAATAGATAGAGAGAGAGAGAGAGTTGTTTTAAACCCCATTAAATTTGGGGATTATTTTAAAATTAATCCCAACTCTTGTCTGAGCTACGGAATTAAAAAGCGGACTATTCCGAAATTTACCTCCCTTGAATTTTCGTGATCACAGAATAGATCTAATTTTGCAAAATTTTGATGGTTCAGTGTATCAAGTTTACCAGCAAATGCAAAATGAATTGATCTCCCCATGACAACGAAGTAATTTCATTTTCAAGTTAAAAAAATAAACAAAAAATCACACATGTTCTTCAGATTTCCAGTTTAGATATTTTACGAAAGGGTATGTAGTAAATGAACACGAGACCATAACACATATGTTTACTCCAACTGCAATAATTCAATGAGCTGCATGGCCATTTCGGAAATTAATTCCTCATCAGTAGCACTAGAACCCAAACATAGGGGAAAAATCATTAAAATGCATAAAACCAAACGAAATCCGAAGAATCAGTAAAATAAAATAGAGCCTAGGACAAAACTACTATGGAGGAAGTTAAACCTTTAAGTTAGGTTTTAGAATTTACATATATTTAGATAAAAGTTTTAAACATAGTGTACACAAGTACTGTACATCATATCTAAGAAAAATAAAGAGCATAGAGTTTGACTTTTTCGTAAAACTTAAAGGAGGGTTGGTCTTGTAGTTGGTGAGTAAACAATGGAATCAAATGGAGTAAATATACACGAAACAAATACACGGAAGAACCAAGCAAAGGGCAACTCGTATTGTTCTTCATCTTGAAGTCACCACGAGACCTCGTGGCAAGTAGTTCAAGACGGTCCTAGTAAGACTGCTTGTAATTGGGTTTTTGTCCTTCTATATGCAAGAGAATCGAGAACAGGGAAGTTTCTGTGTCAAAACAGTGCGGGTACCAAGTCCGGCAGTCCCAGTCGAGGTAACCCCCCCCCCCC
>MJUU01054486.1:10310-25704 GCA_002080025.1 Modiolus philippinarum | reverse complement strand
TAATCTCTAGAAATGCCATCTTATGGTGATTTATTCCAGTAATTTCCATATTTGAAGTGTATCAATATGATTTGAATGTTTGCGATATACACTTTTTATGTATTTTTATCAAAATAATATCTTATAAATAGAAATCTGAGTGTGAAAAGTGAATGCAATCTCTAAAATTGCCAACATATAGTGATTTATTCCAGTAATTTCCATATTTAAAGTGTTTCCAAATGATTTGAAAGTTTGTGATATACACTTTTCATGTATTTTAGCAAAATAATATCCTATAAATAGAATTTTTAGTGTGAAAAGTGAACCTAATCTCTAGAAATGCCATCTTATAGTGATTTTTTCCAGTAATTACCATATTTGAAGTGTATCGATAAGATTTGAATGTTTGCGATATACACTTTTTATGTATTTTTAGCAAATATATCCTATAAATAGAAATTTGAGTGTGAAAAGTTAATGCAATCTCTAAAATTGTCAACTTATGGTGATTTATTCCAGTAATTTCCATATTTAAAGTGTTTCGAAATGATTTGAAAGTTTGCGATATACACTTTTTATGTATTTTAGCAAAATAATATCCAATAAGAAGAATTTTTCATGTGAAAAGTGAACCTAATCTCTAGAATTGCCATCTTATAGTGATATATTCCAGTAATTTCCATATTTGAAGTGTGTCGATATGATTTGAATGTTTGCGATATACACTTTTATTGTATTTTTAGCAAAATAATATCCTATAAATAGAAATCTGAGTGTGAAAAGTGAATGCAATCTCTAAAATTGCCAACGTATAGTGATTTATTCCAGTAATTTCCATATTTAAAGTGTTTCGAAATGATTTGAAAGTTTGTGATATACACTTTTCATGTATTTTAGCAAAATAATATCCTATAAATAGAATTTTTAGTGTGAAAAGTGAACCTCATCTCTAGAAATGCCATCTTATAGTGATTTTTTCCAGTAATTTCCATATTTGAAGTGTATCGATAAGATTTGAATGTTTGCGATATACACTTTTTACGTGTTTTTAGCAAAATAATATACTATAAATAGAAATTTGAGTGTGAAAAGTGAACGCAATCTCTAAAATTGTCAACTTATGGTGATTTATTCCAGTAATTTCAATATTTAAAGTGTTTCGAAATGATTTGAAAGTTTGCAATATACACTTTTTATGTATTTTAGCAAAATAATATCCAATAAGAAGAATTTTTAGTGTGAAAAGTGAACCTAATCTCTAGAATTGCCATCTTATAGTGATATATTCCAGTAATTTCCATATTTGAAGTGTTTCGATATGATTTGAATGTTTGCTATATACACTTTTTAAGTATTTTTAGCAAAATAATATCCTATAAATAGAAATTTGAGTGGGAAAAGTGAACACAATCTCTGAAAATGCCATTTTATAGCGATTTATCCCAGTAATTTCCATATATGAAGTGTTTCGATATGATTTAAATGTTTGCGATATACACTTTTATGTTTTTTTAGCAAAATAATACCCTAAAAATAGCATTTTTTCATGTGAAAAGTGAACCTAATCTCTAGAAATGCCATCTTATAGTGATTTATTCTAGTAATTTCCATATTTGAAGTGTATCGATAAGATTTGAATGTTTGCGATATGCACTTTTTATGTATTTTTATCAAAATAATATCTTATAAATAGAAATTTGAGTGTGAAAAGTGAACGCAATCTCTAAAATTGTCAACTTATGGTGATTTATTCCAGTAATTTCAATATTTAAAGTGTTTTGAAATGATTTCAAAGTTTGCGATATACACTTTGTATGTATTTTAGCAAAATAATATCCAATAAGAAGAATTTTCAGTGTGAAAAGTGAACCTTATCTCTAGAATTGCCACCTTATAGTGATATATTCCAGTAATTTCCATATTTGAAGTGTTTCGATATGATTTGAATGTTCGCTATATACACTTTTTAAGTATTTTTAGCAAAATAATATCCTATAAATAGAAATTTGAGTGGGAAAAGTGAACACAATCTCTGAAAATGCCATTTTATAGCAATTTATCCCAGTAATTTCCATATATAAAGTGTTTCGATATGATTTAAATGTTTGCGATATACACTTTTATGTTTTTTTAGCAAAATAATATCCTATAAATAGCATTTTTCATGTGAACCTAATCTTATAAATAGAAATTTGAGTGTGAAAAGTGAACGCAATCTCTAAAATTGTCAACTTATGGTGATTTATTCCAGTAATTTCAATATTTAAAGTGTTTCGAAATGATTTCAAAGTTTGCGATATACACTTTTTATGTATTTTAGCAAAATAATATCCAATAAGAAGAATTTTTATAGTGATAAATTCCAGTAATTTCCATATTTGAAGTGTATCGATATGATTTGAATGTTTGCGATATACACTTTTTATGTATTTTTAGCAAAATAATATCCTATAAATAGAAATTTGAGTGGGAAAAGTGAACGCAATCTCTAAAATTGCCAATTTATTGTGATTTTTTCCAGTTTTTTCCATATTCAAAGTGTTTCGAAATGATTTGAAAGTTTGCGATATACACTTTTTACGTATTTAAGCAAAATAATATCCAAAATAAAGAAGAATTTGTAGTGTGAAAAGTGAACCTAATCTCTAGAATTGCCATCTTATAGTGATATATTCCAATAATTTCCATATTTGAAGTGTTTCAATATGATTTGAATGTTTGCTATATACACTTTTTAAGTATTTTTAGCAAAATAATATTATATAAATAGAAATTTGAGTGTGAAAAGTGAACGCAATCTCTAAAATTGCCAACTTATAGCGATTTATTCCAGTAATTTCAATATTTAAAATGTTTCGAAATGATTTGGAATTTTGCGATATACACTTTTTATGTATTTTAGCAAAATAATATCCATTAAGAAGATTTTTTAGTGTGAAAAGTGAACACAATCTCTAGAATTGCCATCTTATAGTGATTTATTACAGTAATTTCCATATTTGAAGTGTTTCGATATGATTTCAATGTTTGCTATGTACACTTTTTAAGTATTTTTTAGCAAAATAATATTATAGAAATTTTAGTGTGAAAAATGAACCTAATCTCTAGAAATGCCATCTTATAGTTATTCATTCCAGTAATTTCCTTACATGAAGTGTATCGATATGATTTGAATGTTTGCGATATACACTTTCATTGTATTTTTAGCAAAATAACATCCAATGAATAGAAATTTGAGTGTGAAAAGTGAACGCAATCTCTGAAAATGCCATCTTATATTGATATATTTCAGTAATTTCCATATTTAAAGTGTTTCGAAATGATTTGAAAGTTTGCGATATGCACTTTTTATGTATTTTAGCAAAATAATATCCAATAAATAGAATTTTGAGTGAGAAAAGTGAACCTAATCTCCAGAAATGCCATCTTATAGTGATTTATTCCAGTAATTTCCATATTTGAAGTGTTTCGATATGATTTGAATGTTTGTGGTGAACACTTTTCATGTATTTTTAGCAAAATAATTTCCTATGAATAGCATTTTTAATGTGAAAAGTGAACCTAATCTCTAGAAATGCCATCTTGTAGTGAATTATTCCAGCAAATTCCATATTTGAAGTGTTTCGATATGACTTGAATGTTTGTGATATACACTTTTTATGTATTTTTAGCAAAATAATATCATATGAATAGAATTTTTGTGTGAAAAATGAACTTTATCTCTAGAAATGCCATCTTACAGTGATTTATTCCAGTAATTTCCATATATGAAGTGTATCGATAGGATTTGAAAGTTTGTGATATATGAATTTTGGGTAAAACAATATCTGATTAGTAGAATTTTGAGTGTGAAATGTCAACACAATCTCTGTAAATATACCATCTGGAGATGATTTGTTTCAAAAATTTACATGTACACATTTGGCCTGTTCGAAAAAGTGACTTGAAAAATTGCGATGTAATCATTGGTAAATTTTTGGCAAAATTTAATTGAATTTTGATTCTAAAACACTAAAGTACAATTGGTATGCTATTGAATTGCTAAGAACTATCAGATACATGTATTTATAATGACTTTCGATCTTACTAGGAACTACACTCGGTGAGATTCGTTTCGCCGTTAATTTTTCAATTTACCTGTATCAGTCATCCGTCACCGATCATCCGTGCATAATTAATTAGTTTTCTTTCTATTCGTCATCCGTCATGATTCAAGAGTCAAGAGTCGCATCATTCATTAGTCATCAGTTTATTTTACTATCCGTCAGCCGTCAAAAGTAATGATTCAGCGATCATTCAGCGATTATTCACCAGTCAACGATCAGTCAAAATGGAATGTTGACTGATCCAGGGACTGTAGTTGTTTCAGTTTAATTTTTCACAATTGACTCAGTCCTGTTTTTTACTGAATTTTACTGTTGTTACTATTGTTTTTTATTTATCACATTGGCTAGAGGAAGGTTTGGGCCCAATAAAACTAGTTTAACCCACGCCGCAAAAGGTTGTCCTAAGTCAGGAAAATTATTTAAAGCCTCTGTGTGTCTTGTCTGTTTTCTAGTTAGTTCACGTTATGTCTATGGGAGTCTAGGATGATGTTTATTTCGCTGAACTTGATTGCTCTTTATTTAGGGACCAACTCCGATCTGCCGTTAGGTGTGGGGTTTCCTTACCGCTCATTGAAGATCTTATGGTGGCTTTGAGTTGTTATTACTCCCTTTTGGGTCGTTGTCTCTTCGACACAATCCCGGTTTCCCTTCTTTTTCCTATCTTGTAGCAATATTTGATCTGCTAGATAAAAAATGACCTTGGTGAATATCTTTTGACCTTAAGAGTTCAAGGTCAAACATCCGTATTGTTGATGGTTGCTAACTTAATGTTATAGGAAGGTTATACCTTGCATATCCAAAATGATTTCTGAGAAAATCGTAGGAAATGAGAATATTTGTGGCCAAAACATTGGAAATTTGAGTTTCATGGCCCTGGGATGGCACGTCAAGGTCATATAGCATATACCAAGATATAAATAGCATGTTCATCTGAGAATACCCAACATCATTACAATCTACTGAAGATTTCGAGCGCTTTTTGACAAATATGTGACCTTAGAAATTTGAGTTTCGTGACCTTTGGATGGAGCATTTGGTAAGCAATCTCATTTTACAATAGACCAATAAACCCAATTTAATACTATCTGCTAAAGAGTGACTGAAATACAAGTATAAAATGTAGTCATTTTGTGGTTTTCTGAAAAAAAAATATGAAAATCACTTTTGCAGCAAATTTCAAAATTATTATTATTATTTTATTTATTTATTGATTTTCTTTTTCTTTTTTTTTTTGAAAAACTGAAAAACACTATAATTTTTATTCTTTTGATATTTTATAGATATTATACTAAACCGCAAGTTGATGAAAATTAATGAATTTCTGTGGATACATTTTGTTTTGTAATTAACGCCTAAATGGGGTAAAATTGAGAATTTCCCCTTTTTCTAGAAATTGTCCTTTATAGTGATGTTTGTTGTCATGGTAACCAAATTTAGACTGAAGACATGTCATTTCTTTTTGTTTTAAATGTTGCATTGATCTATTTTCTAATCACCGATAAGGTAATAAAACTCCAATTAATTCGTATTTTCTTTTACACCTTTCATAGATTTTACTCGTTTTGGCCATTTTGAAAGCATCTTTGGCGCCATTTTTGTGCATGGCCGGTTACCATAGCAACCACTGCTAAAAAAAGGAAAAACAAAACTTATTTTGTTGTAAGGATATACAGATGACCTTTATATACAAAATTTAATCAAAATCGGAGACCCCACCTTTCGACCCATATACCAGAATTTTTAATGCTTAGAGAAAATGGCTCTTAAAGAAATGCGATGTGGGAGTAATGGATGGATGCATTACGCAAATTTATTTTGAGGTAAAAGTTTTTGGTGGTACTTTTTTAAAGAAATAACATGATTATTGTTTGCTATACAATTAACTCCTGACCTTAGCGTTTTAGTGACTTGACAGAGCAAGAACATCATAATAAAAATGCAGGTGTTCAATTAATCAGGAATACTCTCCATTTTCTCTAGAAAACATAGAAGGGTAATAGAAAACGTTTCAAATCTTTGTTCTAAAATTATGGTAATGTATGACCTGAAGCGGCAAAAAATAGTTTTCCATTCGTGTTTGGCATGCTTTCTTTTAGTTTTTACTTAAAAAGATATTTGGAGAAAAAACGCAGCAAATGTCGTTTTGGCTACTTTAATCATAACTCTCAAAACGTGATATCGAAATAACAAATACGTCACTAGTCCTAACAACAAGTTTTTATGAAAGTGTCAGAGGTAAACAAATCTAAACAATCAAGACGTAATAACAAATTGTTATTATGATATAATATGTATTGTATAAATATAAAAGCACAGAAATCAGACAAATAACAGTAAGGACGATACACGATTGATTTTGACGGTGAAACAAAATTTCAATATAAAGCCTCAATTAGACTTATATTGGACATGTTGTGACTACATCTTTTCAGATGAAAATGTATTAATTGTTGTTAAATACCTTTTTGATAATGTCTAAGCTTTATAGTGGCCAGTATATACACATTCTCCTTCAAGGTTAGGTATAAACTAAAACTGTCTCTTTGATAACATTAGGATGAGAAGGGACAAGAAATTAATCGATAACAATTACCAACCAACCGACTAACAGCTTGTTAAAAAACGTCTAATGCGTGCAGAAAAAGAAGCACTCTCAAAAAACAAAAACAAACAAACAAAAAAAAACACACACACACAAAAAAAACGACGCACTATTAAATCTTATCCTCTAGTCAGACATTGTTATACATGTATCAAACCCTTTGGGTTTCTCTTGGATACTACATGAATATATTTGGCAATACGCGTATTCTTACTTTCTAAGCTGATCAAATTCTTAAACTTGGAATAGGCTTGTTCGTGAATCCAATCAGTGACGTCACAAAATCATTTTTTTTTTGGTTGGCAAAATTGTATTTCAGGAATGAATTACATTAAGGCAATGGGACAGAATTTTTTTTTTTAAATAACTTTTTACATACTATTCCGATTTGGATCTGTAAAATGCATAATAAACTTCGAGATTTTCATATTTTTTCTACCGATTTACTTTTTCTAAATTTCCTCTGAATAATTTGAAAAGTGTATTGCAAATACTTGGAAATTGTCAAAAATTTGAACACTTTACAAATACGTCAACTAGAGCAAATAAAAATAATCAAATAGGGAAAAATCTTATATCCTGTTAAATTGTAAAATGTCTTCAATTCAGATCAAAAGAAATTATCAAATTACCTTTAAAAACAAAACCATACAAGTTAATTGAAAATGACATTTTTATGACCCTAATTAATGATTACGACTTCTTGCCAGCCAAAAGATATCGAGGTGGTGACGTCACGGCGAATAAGCCCATAAAATTATTGTTTTGACGAACCTTATATAAGGCATTCTGTTAAAAGTGACATTCTAAAATTAACTAGATTGTTCCGCATTGGTAATTGATATCCCAATTTAGTAAACTCCGTTTTCGCCAAGAATATGGTTACTGCCTTGACTGTTTAGTACATTCTTGCTAACCTTTGTATTTTTGGTCTTGGGCCGGGTTTTACAACATGCTCATGAGAGAAATTCGTTCATATTTATGTAAAAATATAAACGTAGGGAAATATATTTGTTAAACTATGATAATAAGAGTAAATAAAAATTTTTAATCAATGAATACTTAGATAT
Source organism: Modiolus philippinarum (assembly GCA_002080025.1). NCBI lineage: Eukaryota > Metazoa > Mollusca > Bivalvia > Mytilida > Modiolidae > Modiolus > Modiolus philippinarum. The sequence goes on along the minus strand of MJUU01054486.1, from coordinate 17,944 downwards.
ACTGAGTGCCAATGAAAACGCAGCACTTTCGGACAAAAACAATTTTCAACAAAGTTAACTGCCAATTTACTTGTAATGACAAATGTTTAAAAAAACAATTTTCCGCGTGACTGATTTTTGAAACTACGCTTCCTGCAATACATGACATGAAATGCACAAGAATGGGATTTTGGCGCGAATTTACGCTTGGTTGGTTTTCTTTATTGTCCACTACAGGGAACCCCGGGGTATAGAAATAGGACCTAGTATCTGCGGCTTGCGGTGTATGACCCCTCCTAAACGGGAGGACCCCGAGGGAACCCCGCGATATAGAAATAGAACCCATTCCGTGGTTGTGCGGGATTAATAAATACACAACCCATCTTTCGGATGGGATGTAAACTCAGGTCCACGTGTTGGAAGAAATGCCACGCTTCCTGCACGTTAAAGACCCCTTGTATCAAGCTCTTCCTGAGTGGTTCGTAGGTGATCGGCTACAAGGCAATTTCTCCCTACTTTTCCAGTGGCATTCAGAATTTCCTGTCCCATGACCCTTTCCATACCCAAGAGTGATTATTTATTAACAAATTTGTTTTTTGTCTTGATATAGCTGAAATATTGCTCAGTAGACGTTAAACATCATTAAATCAATCAATCAATCCACTACAAAGCTTAACCCCCTGAAAACATTTTCGCATCNGCTTTACATTTAGATCATATTGTGTATTTGTTCTCTACACTGGCAGATATGTTATGATCTTGTTTGGCCATTTTGATTTTATCACGATCTTGATAGGCTTAATACAATTTTGTTATGACAGTGTAAGATTTGTTTCAAGATAATTTATTTCAAGGACGATCAAGACGTGTTAAGATAGTTTCATATCAAATAAGATCGACTTGTTAATTGTGTTCAGGAACGATCAAGACGAGTTAAGATTGTTCAGATCAAACAAGATCTCAATTTGATCTTGTTTGATCTGGACAAACTTAACACATCTTGATCGTCCTTGAATGGAATAATCTTGTTTGATCTTGATAAACTGAACAGGTCTTGATTGTCCTTGAAAGCAACTGTCTTGAAATACGACTGAATATCTAACACTGTCTTAACAAAATAGTGTTAAGCCTGTCAAGATCGTGATAAGATCAAAATGGCCAAACAAGACCATAACATACCTGCTAATGCTATCAGCTTTTTAACATATTTGATTTGATGGTCTTCCAAACGATTAGATTTTATCTGCACTGAAGAGTCATAAGCAGAAAGTAAATTCACAGTAACTTATTTAGTTATTTGGGACTGGTTTTCATTTAATCAATGATTGATAGGGACTTTAAACATTCCTGGTTGTTTCTCAAAATGCCTTGCTTTCCCATTAACAGACATTATTTTAACGCGTACCTTCTGTGAACCACGATGAATCAGTTTGAAATTTTGTCAACTTCTTATAGAACCTTTTCTTCGTCAGTGTGATGGAATTTTTTTCACAATTTGGGAATTCTGATTTTGACCGCTAAATCAAATGTTGATACTGTGGCAAATCTTCAAGAGTAGACTAAAAATGCATGGAAGCAAAACTTTAAGCAGACACTTGGCCTTGTAATTTTGCAAAGAAAAAATCTGCAGCTCGACATATAATATTTCAAAAACATAAATATTAGGTGTTGCGTTTTCATTGGCAATCAAGTAAGACTGAACTTACAGGTATATCATATTTGCATTCAGTTTGTCAAACTGTGGAACTTTTTTCAACGAACGCTTTGAGCAGTTTATCTTTAAAATTAGTACAATCTCCTTAAAACTGCATGGTTTTTGTCCGGTATCAAAAGGTAATAAATCTAATAAGATCGCCATGAAGACTGTAACAAATGGTCTTTTGTTCATATTTATGTGTCTACCAGCACCTGAAATGCATATTTATAATAAATTATAGATAAATATTGACACATTTTTCTTTTTGTAAGAACCAATTATTTCTATCCCCATACTCCATTTCACAAATTTTTACCTGCAAAATACTCTGCGTAGCAGCATCGTACTTCAAATATCGCTATACTATGCGTGCTGAAGTGTAAGGTCAACACGGTGAAAATATTAACAAGGTTGTAATTTGGTTTTTCTTGTGGAAAAAATTGAGCATATTTCAATAAAAGCTATGAATGAAATTCAATATTGAGATGAAAGATGTGTGAAACGCCTGATTTTTATATGGTTGCACATAAGTTATTCAAAATTTAGGTAAATAGAAGTAATTTAGAAAGACAGCTGGAAGCTAGATATACATGTACGAATCAATAAAGGGCGTGTTTTAAAGTTGGCCCACTTGACTATTTATTTATTAAACATGGATCCTACCCTTACATTTGTACATGTATAGAAAGTAACTTTGGTCCGGGTCCTGGAAAAATGTGCAGTTACATGATGGCAAAGAGGAGACTGGAACCGTCCGTTTTCGGGAACTTCATTTTTTTTGCAGTCTGGATCAGCCGAGGTCGCTTCTTCTTCCAGGAATTCCTTTTGCCCCTCTTAAACAACTCAGTTGCTGAAGGAAAAACCGTATATTCATGTGATCAACTATTTAGAGTTTGGTATAAATGAAAATTGCTGGTGGCATCAAAAAAGTGAACTTTAAAAAGAAACTGGCAGAATAGACAATAATCTGGAACTGGAAGATGAAAAACAAGACGTATGGAGTATTTCCTATTTATTACAAGGGCAATAATCTGGAAGTGGAAGATGAAAACAAAACGAATGGAGTATTTCCTATTTATTACAAGGGCAATAATCTGGAAGTGGAAGATGAAAAACAAGACGAATGGAGTATTTCCTATTTATTACAAGGGCAATTATCTGGAACTGGAAGATGAAAAACAAGACGTATGGAGTATTTCCTAATTATTACAAGGGCAATAATCTGGAACTGGAAGATGAAAAACAAGACGTATGGAGTATTTCCTATTTATTACAAGGGCAATACTACGAAGTACCGAAGTGCCAGGTAAATGGGGTTGATAACAAAATTAACGAACAAAGTTGTCAAATAAACAAAACAATGGCAGTAGAATACCGAAGGAACAAAGGAGTGAAATTTACAAAAAATGATTGATTGATTGATTGAATATTGTTTAACGTCTACTCACCAATATTTCAGCTATATCAAGACGAGAACAAGTTTGTTGATAAATAATCACTTTGGGGTATGGAAATGGCCATGGGACGGGAAATTCTGNAAAAAAACAATGACGTTAGACAGATACAAAGCACAGAAACAGGAATTACAACATTCAAAACAAAGGCACTCACAGTGTGAACTCCAGTGAAACTGCGGGTGACATCAGGTGCTCCGGAAAGGTAAGCACGTCCTACTCTATTAATAGCACCCGTCACACGATCAGTGAGGTACATAATATATATGTAAAGCGAGTGCAAAACCAACGGAAAAATTGTCAATTTCAATAGTCCTGACTTGGTACAGGCATTTAAACAGAAATGGTGGGTTGACCTGGTTTTATGGCAAGCCAAACTTCCCCATTCATTGTAGTATCCGGTATCATATTATCAGCAATTGCTACTGAAAGGTCTTAGACAGAAAAAAGAAATGTTCATCAGTTTTTTTAAGTAAAAAAAACAAAATGAATCACAGTTTGGACCAAACATTTGAATTTTAATTTACATTTTGCTGTTCATATACTGTAAACCAACTTATTTTCGCGGCTACTTTATTTCGCGTTTTGTCCCTCCTGGTGAAGTTCGCGGAGATTAATTTTCGCGATTTTCTATTTCTGTTAATGATTTTGTATAAGGATATGAACTATTCGGGACGATTTATTTTCGCGATATTTTCAGGCACGCGAAAGTCGCGAAAGTAAATCGCTCGCGAAAATAAGTTGGTTTACAGTATCTTGAATATGTCGCTCCCCAGTATCCCAATATACATGTATAATTAGGATCATTGTTTTACTGATATATGGCCGAAATATATACTTTACATTTTTGCCGTAAAAATAAACATATTTCATTTTAAACATTATATCCGTTTTTAATTTTCAATAAAAATATTGATTTGCTTTATTAGACATCGTGAGACGTTTTAATTATTATAGAATAGAATAGAATAGAATATTTATTAATTTCCAAAATGAGGTCCCAAGGAGGGCATTTACATTTAACAATCATAATTTGATACAAACATACTAGTACACAATTGGTCAATTTTTGAACAAACAATAATAATAATAATAATACTGTTAACATTTCTACAATGTACAAATTGCATAAGTTTGCCTTTTTTTAAATCTTATTGATTACTTGACTAATGTACTCGAGAGATATGGAGTGGCCTTTAGGATTTAATCAGCAGTAGTCCATGGGATGGAATAACCCCCGTGCACCCCACTTCCNAGACACGACCAAAACGAGAACACAGAAAACAATGACGTTAGACACAAAAAAACAATGACGTTAGAAAGATACAAAGCACAGAAACAGGAATTACAACATTCAAACCAAAGGCACTCACAGTGTCAACTCCAGTGAAACTGCGGGTGACATCAGGTGCTCCGGAAGGGTAAGCACGTCCTGCTCTATTAATAGCACCCGTCACACGATCAGTGAGGTACATATATATATGTAAAGCGAGTGCAAAACCACCGGAAAAATTGTCAACTTAAATAGTCCTGACTTGGTACAGGCATTTAAACAGAAATGGTGGGTTGACCTGGTTTTATGGCAAGCCAAACCTCCCCATTCATTGTAGTATTCGGTATCATATTATCAGCAATTGCTACTGAAAGGTCTTAGACAGAAAAAAGAAATGTTCATCAGTTTTTTTAAGTAAAAAAAAACAAAATGAATCACAGTTTGGACCAAACATTTGAATTTCAATTTACATTTTGCTGTTCATATATCTTGAATATGTCGCTCCCCAGTTTCCCAATATACATGTATAATTAGGATCATTGTTTTACTGATATATGGCCGAAATATATACTTTACATTTTTGCCGTAAAAATAAACATATTTCATTTTAAACATTATATCCGTTTTTAATTATCAATAAAAATATTAATTTGCTTTATTAGACATCGTGAGACGTTTTAATTATTATAGAATAGAATAGAATAGAATATTTATTAATTTCCAAAATGAGGTCCCAAGGAGGGCATTTACATTTAACAATTATAATTTGATACAAACATACTAGTACACAATTGGTCAATTTATAAACAAACAATAATAATAATACTGTTAACATTTCTACAATGTACAAATTGCATAAGTTTGCCTTTTTTTAAATCTTGTTGATTACTTGACTAATGTACTCGAGAGATATGGAGTGGCCTTTAGGATTCAATCAGCTGTAGTCCATGGGATGGAATAACCCCCGTGCACCCCACTTCCGAACCCCACCCATTTTTTCAAATCTGCATACATGTCTTCAAAATAAAACATGTTAACACGAGCAAAACCTGCGCTCACTGGTGGAATTTGACTCAAGTTTTTACTATTTCTATACCCAATTCGTTCCACAGCGCAATTAAACTTACCCCTACCCCGATGAAATAATGACGAAAAATCTGATATTTTCATTGAAATTGCGTAAGTTTCATTGTCTAGAGAACCCGAAGTGCAGATCAATAATTGTTTTAAGTTTTTCAATCTATTTTCTTCAATAAAAAACATGTTAAGACGATGTTTACATATTTAAAATGACCAAAATTTTATTTTCAAATAGACCAAACACATGGATCTGTGAATATTTACGTTTCTGACTATTTGCTTAATATTATTTTTAGTAAATATATATCATATAAAATATGTATCAAATGAAAGCTTATTATATCTGCTTTACAACCATTACAAATAATGGCGGTTTTATGAAATATAAACATCATGCATCAATAAAACTTACCCCTACCCCCAACAAATTTACTCTAAAATTAACAATAGTTTGTCTCTGTTCNCACGTGTTGGAAGAAATGCCACGCTTCCTGCACGTTAAAGACCCCTTGTATCAAGCTCTTCCTGAGTGGTTCGTAGGTGATCGGCTACAAGGCAATTTCTCCCTACTTTTCCAGTGGCATTCAGAATTTCCTGTCCCATGACCCTTTCCATACCCAGAGTGATTATTTATTAACAAATTTGTTTTTTGTCTTGATATAGCTGAAATATTGCTCAGTAGACGTTAAACATCATTAAATCAATCAATCAATCCACTACAAAGCTTAACCCCCTGAAAACATTTTCGCATCTCATAGTTTTAGCTTTACATTTAGATCATATTGTGTATTTGTTCTCTACACTGGCAGATATGTTATGATCTTGTTTGGACATTTTGATTTTATCACGATCTTGATAGGCTTAATAAAATTTTGTTATGACAGTGTAAGATTTGTTTCAAGATAATTTATTTCAAGGACGATCAAGACGTGTTAAGATAGTTTCATATCAAATAAGATCGACTTGTTAATTGTGTTCAGGAACGATCAAGACGAGTTAATATTGTTAAGATCAAACAATATCTCAATTTGATCTTGTTTGATCTGGACAAACTTAACACATCTTGATCGTCCTTGAATGGAATAATCTTGTTTGATCTTGATAAACTGAACAGGTCTTGATTGTCCTTGAAAGCAACTGTCTTGAAATACGACTGAATATCTAACACTGTCTTAACAAAATAGTGTTAAGCCTGTCAAGATCGTGATAAGATCAAAATGGCCAAACAAGACCATAACATACCTGCTAATGCTATCAGCTTTTAAACATATTTGATTTGATGGTCTTCCAAACGTTTAGATTTTATCTGCACTGAAGAGTCATAAACAGAAAGTAAATTCACAGTAACTTATTTAGTTATTTGGGACTGGTTTTCATTTAATCAATGATTGATAGGGACTTTAAACATTCCTGGGTTGTTTCTCAAGATGCCTTGCTTTCCCATTAACAGACATTATTTTAACGCGTACCTTCTGTGAACCACGATGAATCAGTTTGAAATTTTGTCAACTTCTTATGGAACCTTTTCTTCGTCAGTGTGATGGAATTTTTTTCACAATTTGGGAATTATGATTTTGACCGCTAAATCAAACGTTGATACTGTGGCAAATCTTCAAGAGTAGACTAAAAATGCATGGAAGCAAAACTTTAAGCAGACACTTGGCCTTGTAATTTTGCGAAGAAAAAATCTGCAGCTCGACATATAATATTTCAAAAACATAAATATCAGGTGTTGCGTTTTCATTGGCACTCAAGTAAGACTGAACTTACAGGTATATCATATTTGCATTCAGTTTGTCAAACTGTGGAACTTTTTTCAACGAACGCTTTGAGCAGTTTATCCTTAAAGATAGTAAAATCTCCTTAAAACTGCATGGTTTTTGTCCGGTATCAAAAGGTAATAAATCTAATAAGATCGCCATGAAGACTGTAACAAATGGTCTTTTGTTCATATTTATGTGTCTACCAGCACCTGAAATGCATATTTATAATAAATTATAGATCAATATTGACACATTTTTCTTTTTGTAAGAACCAATTATTTCTATCCCCATACTCCATTTCACAAAATTTTACCTGCAAAATACTCTGCGTAGCACCAGCGTACTTCAAATATCGCTATACTATGCGTGCTGAAGTGTAAGGTCAACAC
>MJUU01054484.1:39323-50193 GCA_002080025.1 Modiolus philippinarum | reverse complement strand
GAGTTCAGCACAATCTTGACAACCCATCTGTGAAATTTCATCCAATTCTGAGCATTTCTAATTTTCGTGCCTTTTCTCTGTTACCATGGCAACAGCGGCCATTTTGAATTTTTTGGGCCCAAAAATGTGTTCTACTATTTGTATACATCCTTCCTGTGAAGTTTCGTTCAATTTGGAGCACTTTTAATTTTCCCGCCTTTTTTCCGTTTCCATGGCAACGGCGGCCATTTTGAAAATTTCAAGACCCAAGTGCAACCCGCAGCATGGGTATCTATCATCCTGTGAAGTTTCATAAAGATCGGACCAATATTCTCCGAGAAAAGTTCCGGACAAGTTCAGTGGCGAAGAATAGGGAAGAATAATAATAATAATAAGAAGAAACGGTAGTAAAACAATAAGTCTCCCCAAACTCCGCTTGGGAGACTTAATAATAAGAAACGGTAGTAAAACAATAAGTCTCCCCAAACTCCGTTTGGGAGACTTAATAACTAGAATTGCAATTGCAAGCAATAGCTGATGTCGCCCCTGGCAGCCAATTTGATGCATCCATCTTGTTCGCAGCGTAAAAATCTACCTAGACATCAATTTTCGTTGAAATCGGACAAACTTGAAATTTTGACGTATTTTGGGCAGCCATCTTGGAAATGGCGGCCATTTTGAAAAAAAATTTTGGCGTAAATTCCTTCGGCTCATCTTGTCGAACATTTATGCGAAATATGAAGAAATTCTGCAAAGCAGTTTCTGAGTTAATGAATCTTTTATATTTTTACGTAAAATGGCGGCCATCTTGGAAATGGCGGCCATTTTGAAAAATTTCTTCGAGTAAATTCCTTCGGCTCATCATATCGAACATTTATGCAAAATATGAAGAAATTCTGCAAAGCAGTTCCTGAGTTAATGAATCTTCTATATTTTAACGTAAAATGGCGGCCATCTTGGAAATGGCGGCCATTTTGAAAAATTTCTTCGTGAGAATTCCTTCGGCTCATCTTACTGAACATTTTTGTGAAATATGAAGAAATTCTGCAAAACAGTTTCTGAGTTATTGAATCTTCCATTTTTTAACGTAAAATGGCGGCCATCTTGGAAATGGCGGCCATTTTGAAAAAATTTTCACCGTCATGCACAACTTCACATTGTGTTTCAACTGTGTGCCAAGTATCAAGTGATTCTGTTCAGGCATCTCTGAGTAAAGCTCTGGACAAAATTATTGGAAGTAAAATAATAATAAGAAAGCGTAATAACAAAGAAACGGAACAATAACAATATGTCTCCCCGACTTCGTCTGGGGCGACATAATAACAAAGAAACGGAACAATAACAATATGTCTCCCCGACTTCGTCTGGGGCGACATAATAAGAATAATAATAAGAAACGGAGGAAAAACAATATGTCGTCCCGACTACGTCTGGGGCGACATAATAAGAAACGGAGGAATAACAATATGTCGTCCCGACTACGTCTGGGGCGACATAACTAGATTTGCAATTGCAAGCAATAGCTGATGTCGCCCCTGGCAGCCAATTCGATGCTTTCATCTTGTTCGCACCTAGAAATCAAATTACGTTGAAATCAGACAAAGTTAAAATTTTGACGTATTTTGGCAGCCATCTTGGCAGCCAAAATGTCGGCCATTTTGAATTTTTTTTTTGCTGCATGCCCATCTTCTAATAGCGATTCAACTTTTTGCCAAATAGGAATGAAATCTGTCCAGTCATGTCTGAGATTTGATGATTTTTATGAAAATCCAACATACGAAAACACTGACGTTACTGGGCAGCCATCTTAAAAATGGCAGCCATTTTGAAAAATTTTTTTGGTGGAGGCAAAACTTCATAAGGTGATCCAACTTTGTACCAAATATGAATGAATTCTGTTCAGGCATCTCTGAGAACGAAGCCGGACAAAAATCATTGGAAGAAAGAAAGCGTAATAATAATAATAATAATAATAATAATAGAGAAACGGACAAAAAACAATATGTCGTCCCGACTACGTCTGGGGCGACATAACTAGATTGGCAATTGCAAGCAATAGCTGATGTCGCCCCTGGCAGCCAATTCAATGTTTCCATCTTGTTTGCAGCGGCAAAATCTACCTAAAAATCAATTTTCGCTGAAATCCGACAATGTTGAAATTTTGACGTATTTTGGCGGCCATCTTGGAATTGTCGGCCATTTTGGAAAAAAATTTTGTTGCATGTCCATCTTCTAATGGTGATCCAACATTGTACCAAATATGAATAAATTCTGTCAAGGCATATTTGAGATTTAATGGTTTTCATGGAAATCCTACAATTTCAAGACGTTGACGTAACTTGGCAGCCATCTTGGAAATGGCAGCCATTTTGAATTTTTTTTTTGGTGGAGGTACATTTCCATAAGGTGGTCCAACTTTGTACCAAATATGATTTAATTCTGTCTAGGCATCTCTGAGAACTAAGCCGGGCAAAAATATGTGGAAGAAAGAAAGAAAGAAAGAAAGAAAGAAAGAAACAATAATAATAACAAAGAAACGGACCAAAAACAATATGTCGTCCCGACTACGTCTGGGGCGACATAATAATAAAGAAACGGACAAAAAACAATATGACGTCCCGACTACGTCTGGGGCGACATAATTAAAAAGTCAATTGTTCAGAGAACAATTGCAAGGTCTTTCACCAGTTTTCACCATGATTACATGTTTGAGTTTGATTTTGTTGTCTATTTCAGTTCAAAATGTGTGTTAACAAAAGTTCTGATCTTTATTAGTCTTTTGCTCAGCGGTTGCTAAGGACTTTTTCGAAAAATTAGTTTGTTGCTAAGGACAGGAAAGTCACTTCCGGTTGGCAATGTCATTTTTTTCCTCCTCACAACATTACAAAACTTTTTGCATAGGGTTGCTAAGGACTTTTATGGCAAATAACGTTGTTGCTAAGTACCTTGACTTTTGACCTTGACCCCATTTTGTCGGCCATATTGAACTGAACATTTTTCCTTCTTATAGCTTCTTTCTATCTTTTATAGTTTTGAGATATAGGCAAAAAACTCTAAAATTGGACCCCGAAAAATGGTTTTTGGGCCCTACGTCTATGACCAATGGTCCAATTATTTTGGATCCCAGTGTCAAATGTAGACCTCAAGGTGACAAACATTCTTTCAAATACATTTGATCATCTATCTCTTACAGTTTACGAGTTAAAGCGATAACATGGCAAAAGGTCATCGGTGACCTTGACCGGTGACCTTTGACCTTGACATTTTTAGATGACCATATATTACTTATTAACAATGGTGAAGGTTTCAGGTCTTTACGACTTATCGTTTGGTAGTATTAAGCATTAACGGAAACTCAAAATCATTCAAAGGGCAATAACTCATATAAAGAGTCATCGAATCTCTTCGAACCAAATGTAACAAAGTTGCGTCTCGTGACAATGAGCATTTTTCTCATTACATGTTTTCAGCAATCTATTACGGTTTAAGAGTAAAAGCGATAACAAGGCCTAAGGTCATCAATGACCTTGACCGTTGACCTTTGACCTTGACATTTTTAGATGGCCATATATCACTTATGAACAATGGTGAAGGTTTCAGGTCTTCACGACTTATCGTTTGGGAGTATTAAGCAATAACGGAAACTCAAAAACTTTCAAAGGGCAATAACTCATATAGAGTCGTCAAATCTCTTCGGAACAAGAGTAACAAAGTTGCGTCTCATGAAGATGAACATTTTTCTCATTACATGTTTTCAGCCATCTATTACGGTTTAAGAGTTAAAGTGATAACAAGGCCTAAGGTCATCGGTGACCTTGACCGTTGACCTTGACATTTTTAGATGGCCATATATCATTTATTAACAATGGTGTAGGTTTCAGGTCTTCACGACTTATCGTTTGGGAGTATTAAGCATTAACGGAAACTAAAAAAATTCAAAGGGCAATAACTCCGAAAAAACCATACCGCACTGTTTTGGTCCAAACGTAACAAAGTTCCGCCATGACCTAAGGAACATTTTTCCCATTACACTTCTTCAGCTATCTTTAACTGTTTCCGAGATTATCCGATAACAAGGTTTTTTTGACCGGGGCAGATAACTCCGTTACTATAAATAGAATTTTTTCGTCCCCTTAGAATTAAGACACATCTACCCTACTAAGTATCGAAATGATATGCCGCGTAGTTTTTTGTCAGCTGTTTTGGCGGAAACTATAATAATAAAAATAATCAGAAGAATAACAATAAGGTCTTCCACTTGTGGTGAAAGACCTTAATAAGAAACGCAACAAAAACAATAAGTCTCCCAACTTCGTTTGGGAGACTTAATAATAAGAAACGGAGCAAAAACAATATGTCTCCACAAACTTCGTTTGGGAGCCATAATAAGAAACGCAGCAAAAACAATAAGTCTCCCCAAACTTCGTTTGGGAGACTTAATAATAATAAGAAACGGTGCAAACACAAGAAGTCCCTAAAGTTTGTTTGGGCGACTTAAGAATAGAGAAACGGACAAAAAACAATATATCGTCCCGACTACGTCTGGGGCGACATAATAATGAAAACAAGAGACCAACATAAATAACGATAGGAACTCGGGATAACTGGACTGTGTACCGGCACTAGCAAAAGCCAGTGGTAACGTTAAACCGGTTTATGGATACCCAAACCTCCCTTTTATCCCGTTGCCTTATTGTATTATAAACAGGCGAATAAAACCAAATTCAGGTAGACTACTAACTCATTGACCACTATCTTGGAAAAGAAAATAATATGACAAAACGTAATCTAGAAAGATGGGTCAAAGAGTGCTCACCGCTGAACTACCGGCTACCTCAAGGAACCTAGTCTGCTGGTAAACACTGTCGCTCTACGGAAGAAAAATCAAACTAAAAAATCCCCGAAAATGTTTGGTAAAGAGCCACGTATTTCAGTAGACATCGCCAGTATCAGTGAGAGGGCAGTATATATTCAAAGTCTTCAGGTCACTGAAATCCAGAGCCAATTTAACGGATTTGCTCAAAATTTCTTGTCGATATCCACTTTTACGTAAAGAATGTAAGTTACGTCCCAGCTTCTCTGGATTATTTATCAGTTTCTGACATTTTTAACAACATTTCGTAAAATCGAGGATGAGAAATGCCCTTTGTAATTAACTGTTTGCGAGTCAAGTCATATCTAGATATCAAATGTTCATATCTTCTGTAAAACTTCTTAAAAGTATTTCATAATTTATGAAATCTGTAACCTTCTTGTATTACAGTCATCTTTTATTTTAATTTTTGCCATTAGTTCCATACCCTAAATTGCCAACAAGGTTACATTACACGACTTGGGTAGTGCTAGATGTCGTTTTCGTCTCTGTCGATACAGTGCTTGCCTAACACTTTTCAAGTCAGTGTCCTCTAAGTTACTTTCGTCTGTACGTGAAAGTTCAGTTCTTATTGTATTACTTCAGAGGGTCTTTCAGATATGTCTTAATCAGACTTTCTTTTTACTGTGTGTTTGAGAATTTTCCTTTCGATGTCGCGCTCCGATATTTATTGGTTAAGCTAAAAAATTTCAGAATGTAACCTAGTACAATCCAAGTCAGTTCTTAACTTACCTTTACAACTTTTACTATTCTATGTACAACGCCAAAATGTTGGTCACATTTCAAAATAGAATCTTGTCGTAATGAATGTGCAAAAAAATCAAATGCATTGTGATGGATAAAATCAGAGAACTTCAAAAATCTGGAACAAAGTAAAAACTTGACGAGTGACGCATCTCATCTATAAACATTAAAACGTGTACTCACCATATTTATTGTCATAATATAATACTACACGCATGACCGGCAAATAAAGTGCCTCCTTTTTTTGGTTTTATCTGCACTGATGAGACATAAGTTGTCGAAATTCGCATATGCAGAATATAAATTAACAGTTATTTCGGTATTTTGTTGTTTATTACCACTGGGCCGATGCCTCTGCTAGTGGACTGTTAGTCCCCGAGGGTATTCACCAACCCAGTAGTCAGTACTTCGGTGCTGACCCGTAACCGACTTTATTGAAGCTTGCAATATCCAAATTTTACGAAATTTTGTTTAAAATTAAGTAGCATCTCCCTCATGGATAGTTCTGTCCTTAGCTGAATTTTGGCTTTTCTATTTAGATCATTTTGGTTATTTGTTCTCTATCAGCTTTTACACATTATTTTGGTCAATGGACTTCCAAATGTTTTGGTTTTATCTGCACTGATGAGACATAAGTTGTCGAAATGCGTATATGCAGAATATAAATAGGTGATATCCAGGTTCAGTGCAGGATCTGGTTTACACTCCCTAATTTATCACTTTGTAAGAGTTATCTTTCTTGGATGTGGACAACAACAAATATTCAAGATTCCAAAGTAGGTGTTTTATTCAAACAGATCTAGTTGAATTAATCTTAAGTGATTTTGTACTGATTGTTGAATCTTAAAAATCATCTGATATAAAAATATTTTCTTTTATACTATCATTTATTTTACTTATAGAACCATGAAATCTGTTGCCTGTCACTGACAGAAATATTTTATTTTCTTTTACCATATCTGTAATGAAATGTTCCAAAATGTTTTACTCCTGTTGCTTCTCATGTTGGCAACTTTGATTTTCTCAAAAATAATTCCGTTTTTGAAAAAATCACGTTAGAATATTTCTATTTTCCTTAGTGCTCATTACAACAAGGAATCGGGAACCAGTTTTTGTCATACCGGGATCAGTCTAAAAGTATAAATTAGGGAGTGCAGACCATGAACTTGGATATGGTCTATTAACAGTAACTTCGGTATTTTGTTATTTATTACCACTGGGCCGATGCCTCTGCTGGTGGACTGTTAGTTCCCGAGGGTATTCACCAACCCAATAGTCAGTACTTTGGTGCTGACCCGAAACCGACTTTATTGAAGCTTACAATATCCAAATTTTACAAAATTTTGTTTAAAATTCAGGAGTATCTCCCTCATGCATAGCTCTGTCCTTAGCTGAATTTTGGCTTTTCTATTTAGATCATTTTGGTTATTTGTTCTCTATCAGCTTTTACACATTATTTTGGTCAATGGACTTCCAAATGTATTGGTTTTATCTGCACTGATGAGACATAAGTTGTCGAATATAAATTAACAGTAACTTCGGTATTTTGTTATTTATTGCATGGCTTACTGGCTGGCTTGCAGTATACAATGTATTTTGCTTTTATGAGATTAAAAGTAATGAATATGCGATAGTACTTTTGTTCTTAGAAGAAAAAAAACAATGAAATATAATTCACTTTATATTGCAGACTGTTTGCATTATCGGCCAAGTGTGAATCGATGAGATCATTATTATAGTTGAACAATAGATGTGATTCCGATAAAGAAGTTATAACTGTAATAAAATAATAATGCTTAATCAGTAATAATGGATTTTTCAACAGACGTATATATTGTTTTAATCGATGAGATAATGATCTCATCGATTCGCAATTGGCCGATAGTGGTTTGCAAGTTATCTCGGCTCGACTTAAGTTGCTGTATAATTGAGCGTGAAAAAGCAACAATATTGCATAACTGGAATATATACTTGCAATTTTAAAACATAACTGGTGAAAATATAATTTATTTTCTTGTATATTGTATTTTTTGCTTATCTAATTAACAAAACATTGGTTTTTAGATGCATGTTATGCCTTTTTTGAAGTATGCAAAATACTGTTTTTAATGAATTAGAATATTTTTTCAGACTAAAGAGATAACAAAAATACAGCGGTATGATTCCGTCTCGACAGCATGTATCAATTATTGGTGGAGGTATTGGTGGCTGTTGTTCAGCCCTTGAACTGGCTAAAACTGGAAAATATGAAATAAGCATTTTTGAGAAAAATTTAGAATTAATGCGAGAAAGCAGTGATGCCACACCAGGTCGAATGGGTTTAGGCTTCCACTATGCAGACATCAACACGGCCATTTATTATTTGAACGCCACATTGGAGTTTACTAAACAAAATTCAGAATTCCGACAAGAAGTCCATAAGAGTCAGTCACATCCTCTGAGACGGGGAAGATATTTTATTATGAAAAAATCATTGGTGTCGACAAAGGATATCTTGAAAACGTATGACGCATTGAAGGAAGAATATACAAATATTGTCAAACGAGACAAAAGCTACCAATTATTTGGACCTCCAGAAAATTTTTATCGCATTTTACACCCGAGTGAGTATAAGAATGACGTTGCATTTGAAGAAATCGACATCGGAATAGAAACAGCAGAGGAGCTGCTGAACTGGAAATTGCTTCGAATTTTTCTCATAGACGAACTGCACAAATACAAGAAACATGTCAGTATTTTTTTGAACACAGAGGTGAAGAAAATCAAAAGTACTCATGCCAATAAATATTTGATTTTGTCGCAACAGAAATCTGGATATCAGAAGATATCGTATGCTGAGTTTGTTGTAAATGCAAGCTGGTACAACATATCAAAGTTAATCGTATGCTTGGCTTAAAGGATGTCAAAACATGTAACCGTGTGAAGGCTATAGCTACTGTTCAGTTACCTGGAAGTTTGGTGGACAAGCCATCAATGTTCTTTGCTATGGGGTCGTTTTGTATGTTTTCGAAAAAAGGGAATGGTATCGGGATGATCACTTATGCACCTGAAACAAATGTTGCTATCAGTAGCTCTGACGACTTTGAAAAAGATATGGCCGATATATATTTCAATGTAACTGATAAGGCAAAGGCATCAAAGGGACAAAAAATCATTGACGGAGTTTCAAAATACATCCCTGAAATGAGGAATGCCAGGTTGATTGATACCAAGTATGGTGTTATCCAGACGCTTATTGACAACGACACTATAGATTATGGATTTAGAATCGGAAATTTAGATTTTATTCACGATCCAAAAACTGGAGGAATATTTAGGAGAGATTATAGCGGTGTACGAGTTCTTCGCCGCGGATATATAGTAAATGCTTGTATGAAGCTTTTATACTGCTTTCAGAATGCAGAGATTGTGCGAATGTTTCTCGAAACGAGTGGACAGAATAATGACTTTTATGAAAATAATGACCCTAAAAATATACCGATTTCATAAATCAAGCAATCATCCTATAGGGAATACACACACTTATAGTATAAATAAAAAAAATAACATGACATTTTTAATGGAAATTTTATGTTATAATTCGCATGTCTATATGTGTTTATTGAAAGTATTACCCCATTTACATGTTTTCATTGTTAATAAATTACATTTAATAGAATTTTTTGCAAATGCTGTCTTTTTTAAAATAAGCAACGTATTCTGAGACTATAGCTGTTGCGAAAATATTGATTTGAGATATTGAAGAGTCTGAATATACATTTCTGGATGACAAACATGAAAAGAAAGAGATAACAGATAACACATACAATGTCAGAAAATCGAAATTACTTGCATCAATCCACAAGAGAACGGCACAAGAAAGACACCAATAAACGAAAAAAGACAATCGTAAGCAGCGATAGGAACTGGAGAAAGTCGGGCTTGGTACCGGCACTTGTAAAATCTAGTGAAAGTGTTAAAAATTCCTTTCTCTATACGATAACCCTAAAGATCTTCATTCATAGTTGATCTATATGCTATCAACCAAAATTAAGCCTTTTTTGCGACTTCATGTTTAAAATCTTGCGTTTATATACAAAACTAAAAACGCCATAAAACCAAAGCATTGGAAGCGTGAAACTTACAAAAAAACTGAAGGTATCGTTTGATGCTTAGGAATAATAAACATGATCTAGTACCGTCACACTGCCAATAAAAAGTCCGCTTTTAATTAAAAAGTCTATGTTTTTCTTCAGTTTAGTTATAAACTCTCCATCCAATCAGAAATGGCCATGTGCATTTACGAAATAGAAACAATTATACCGATCTGTAAAATCGTGCTTATATGTACGACAACAAATTGTCTGAAGTGACAATTTGACATTTAACATATCCGTGGTATAAATAACTAAATACCGAGGTTACTGTGAATTTACTTTCTGCATATGCGCATTTCGACAACTTCAGAGCAGATATAATCTAAATGTTTTTGATGACCATATACTAAACTGATAGAGAACAAACAACTAAATATGATCTAAATGTAAAGCCAAAATTAGCAAGGACACAGCTATACATGAGGGAGATACTCTTTAGTTTTCAACATAATTTACAAAAATTTAGATATTGTAAGGTTCCAAAAATAATTGGCTTTCGGGTCAGCACCGAAGTACTGACTACTGTCGTGTCAAAGCAATATGCAAAAATAAAATCTATAAAACCTCAACTTGCTGAAAATATAAAGGCTTAACTGTTGGTTCAATTACAGCCTTGCTTATCAAATGATCAAGAGTATGTATGTCAATACAAACTGCCCATCTGTTACTACAGATTATATCAGCAAAAACAAGAAACAATTTATTCAAAGTTATAATATTGATCAAAGTATTTGCATTATATTTCAACGACACAGCCATCTTCAAAAATGTTACTAGATACAGAATAAACAACGTCATGTCACAGACAACGGTAATCTTGATCTTGATACTTTACAGATCTTGATACAGAAATAATGCTGATGAATAGAAATGATAGAAACGTCAATATTCTGCAGAAGTGAAATATCCAGGTGAATCCTGCAATTTGATTGGTTAGCTTGACAGACGATATAAGACCGTATCCCCGTGGAAGAAAAATCACAAATTAATTTTAAACGCTTTTAAAGGAACAAATGTAGCACTTCTACCAGTATAATTGTTATTCGGGCTTCACAGGGGATACGGGTTCATCATGCCCTGTCTGTGCCCTATACCCCCCTTCGCCTGATGCAAAACAAAAATGTCACAACTTACGTCA
>MJUU01054484.1:21948-34055 GCA_002080025.1 Modiolus philippinarum | reverse complement strand
ACCCAGACGCAGCGTACTTTCATTATCGGACCCTACACAAGTGTGTCGAAACAGATTTTGTTAATTGTAAAATGAATCATATCAATCTGTTAAGTGCATTTATTCATTGATGTCCAGTGAACAATGTTTTCGAGTTTAAATTGTCACCGGAAAATAAGTAGGGGCAGGAATATTAGCTATCTTAAACAACCCCCAGTAGGTCTACTCTTAACGAGAAATATAGAAGGACGTAGCGTTTTTCCACAATGACTGTTTAGTTAGAGTGTTACATCCACTGAGCACTATTTCAGCTTTACAATGACGATAATAAGTTAACCATTTCAAAAACATATATGTTAAGAAATAAATAACTCTGGAAAGGACTTTTTTGATTTGCATTGGATAAATGGGTAGGGGCAGGACATTTAGCCTTCTCAGTGTTGGCGGTAACTCAAAAAATGCATTAGCCAATGCCTACATATTTTCATTAGCCACAACAACCTTTCATTAGCCACATTAATTCATCCTTATTTTCTTGATATAAGTTTTGGCAATAAAATTATCATGGCATATGCAGTCCTCCTTTTTGGTGTTAAGATTTCCTTAATAATTATTGTAGATTGAGAGTTCACTTTGAGTTGATTGTGGAGATTTTGACTTTGTCATATTAACTAGATACACATCCACCTTTTCCTTATGATTAACATATACCTGTCCTGGAAAATGCATGGAAGGATTAGACAGACAGCACATCTTTATCCCACTACCTAATATACATTCATTAATCAAAATAGAATTATTGATGTTTTAAAAACACTTGGCCATACAATGTTTAAAAGTCTCGTGCTTAGATACAATGTCAAATAAACAAAATAAGTTTTGATTCAACATTTTATTAAAAATAAATAATAACACAAAAATACCAGCAGAACCTGAACATTTTGAGATCATAACAAACTAAAAATTGTAATAAAAATAAAAATAAAATTTTGTAAAACATAAAATACAGTAACATTAAATAAAAACAATATCATAAAATGAGACATTTCAAATAAAAATGATTACTAAGGCCTATGACACAAGCGAGATTTTGTAGTTTTATTCTCATCATTTACATGAAGTAAAGAACCTTTGTGTTAAATTTGTTAGTTCATTTTTTTCTTTTCAATTGATTTTGCTTTCGATCAAAGTTTCATTTAACCTTTGGTGTTTTAAAAAAAATTGTTAGTCTATTTATTTTCTGTTCAATTGATTTTGCTTTCAATCAAAAAATGTCGAAGTTGATTTAACCTTTTGGGTAAAATTTCTTAGTTCATTTTATTTCTGTTCAATTACTCTCATCATTAAGTATGCTAACATTCAGATTTTGCTTTCAATCAAACATGTGAAAAGTGATTTAACCTTTTGGGTTAAATTTGTTACATGTAGTTCATTTTTTTCTGTTCAGTTACTCTCATCATTAAGTATTCTAACCTTCATTTGATTTTGCTTTCAATCAAACATGTCAAAGTTGATTTAACCTTTTGGGTTAAATTTGTTAGTTCATTTTTTTCTGTTCAAGTACCCTCAACATTAAGTCTTCTAACTTTTTGATTTTGCTTTCAATCAAAGTTTCATTTTCATCATCTTCATTGTTAATAACATTCAAGTTTACATTTTGATTTACTTGTACTTGTTCATTTTGATTCATGTCAGTTTTAAGCTTCTTGCATTGTATGTCAAACATTGCTTTAAATGCTCTTCTGTCTTTTTTTGATATCCACAGATTGAAAGCTGCCCTAAAATTATATAACCCTAAAGCTGGGCCTTCAATTGATATCATAGCTAATTCATTTACATGTTTTATTTTCAGTTTATTTCTGTGGTTTGTTTTTATAAGGTTATAACGAGAAAACCCTCTTTCACAGTCAACTGATGTACTAGGACATACAAGAGCAGCTTCATATAGAACTTTGAAATTTGGATATGCATCATCATTTTTGAGAATGAACTTTGAATAAAAGCTTTCAATATCAAGTGTTTCATTTTTCTTAAGAATTTCTTTTACCACAGAGTACTCAGCCCTTGCTTCTTTTTTGTCAATCATTGGATTCAAAAGACTCTTATCTGCATTCTTATGATCATTTTCATTTTTTAATGTTCCAAAATGATTCAACAACTCTTCAAACCGGGCATGACTTCCAATTGATAATGACTGAGGATCTAAACAACAAAAAGCATTCATTATACCTGAATCAGGAAACCAGTTTTCAATTGTTAACAAGTGCTTTACGCACTGAAAGAAACTCATTCCTTTGCTTTTCTGAATCAGAAACATCATGTGACATGAATTTTGTAACCATTGCAAATTCTGTAGGTGGAGTGGCAGCTTTTTGTTTTTTGAACTCCTCAAAATAAGGACCATCTTTATCTTGCAAAACTTGAATAGCAATCATAGAACTTTCTACTTGTGATTTAATGTTGAAGTATAAAAGACCCTGCTTTTGCATACACTTGCTTAAAATTGCCAAAATTCCAATCACATCAGCACAGAAGTAGGTTGTGGCAATAAATTTGTACGAAGCTACATTTTTCAAAATTCCTGAAGCTGTCACTCCATGTACAGAATCTTCACATACAGAGGTCAAACAAGTTATTAAACTACCAATACAATTAATCATAGCTTCCATACAATCATTGAAAGACAGCCAGCGTGTAAAGAAAATCTGTTTAAGTTTGCCAGCACCTTTGTTATCAGTCAACGACTTCGAGTTCTCAAGTTCTCTACAAAAATTGGGAGAAAATTTACATAGCTTACCCAGCCTATTAATGACTTCAATAAATTTCACCATATAGGGTACTTGTTTACAGGCCTTTTCACTGGCTAATGCCAAACGATGTGCCATACAATGAGTTCTCACCAAAAATGGGCAATAGCTTTTTAATTTGGTAGTGACCCCATTTTTGACACCCTGCATGACTGATGCACCATCTGATGCAATACCAATTAGTTTTGATGTACCAATTTTTTTTTCTTTCAAACATTGCATAAGAACTTCAAATATTACATCTGCTGATGCCCCTTCTAATTCCTTAACAGATAAAAATTTACAATGAACTTTTCCCTCAAATAAATATCTAACATAGATCATCAATGTTGACAGATTTGCACAATCAGTCCCTTCATCAATTTGCAGGTCTTAGAAGGGCGAGTTTTAAAGTCCTTTTAAGATGTCCTGTTCAATCAATTCACTGAAGACTTCATAAATTTCTTCCACTGATTCATGATGGGAATAGGCCAAGGGTGCTTCTGACGTGTTGCTCTGGCTTGTGCTTGTCATGTGCAGCAAGGGTTTCAACTCATCACAACCCTAAAAATAAAAATCATTTTGCATTTTAGAATTAAATTAGAAAAAAAATCCTAACCATTTTAGAGAACTTTTTTTGAACAAATTGGCTCTGCAAAGCGCATTACATCTATCATCAACCTTGAAAATGTAAAGCGACTCAGACGGACAGACAGACATAGTGATACAGACAGTCAGATATTTGTCCCATTATTTATAAGATGGGCAGATAAAAAAACTACTATGTATGTAAAACATGTCAAAGAGAAATGTAGACAGTAAGATCATAAAATAAAAAATTCAAATATTGTTCATTTTAATACGGATTTCCTAGTACTGCTAACGAAGCCCAAGATGCTAAAAATTAAATGGCCATACAGGTAGCCTAATTAAAATTAATTTCAATTTGAGTTAGTCTCATGTCAGGGCTATTCCAGTAAAAATTCCCATCAGGAGATGGAACGCCACTTATTTTTATACCCCCATCAAGTGAAAAAAAAAAAAACTATTTGGATGCAATAGAAATTTACCCACCACCAGAAAAAAAAATAAATGGTGTTCCACCCCCCGGTGGGAATTTGAAATGGAATAGCCCTGATAATCCCAATGCATATCTTTTGAATTAAATTATTATAACATATGTACAGAATGTAGAATGAATAGGGGTCCTTCCTTTAAGTGTATAAACCAAGTAAAAAGCCATACTATGTCGCTGGAAATTAAGGCTGTTCTTACACTGATTAAACCTCAGACAGATAAAAATTTTAAAAAATATCCTGAAATACATATACTTCAACATACATTTAAAATCTGCAATTCTGTCAAGGCACTCAAACTTGAACGGGTGGACATTTCCTGTTTGGCAATTGTATAAATTGTTCTCATCATTGCAGTTACACCCTTTTCACATTTCATGTCAGCAGTTGTGGCAGCTGTTGACAGGTCCTGCCGTAATACTGGAATTTTAGCCGCCTCTCTGGAAATAAAGGTTTAAAATTATTAATACATATGTACATGTAATTGTGACAATTTTGCATGCACATTTTATTTCCATTAACCACTAGAATGAAGGCCACAATTAAATGTATAGTTCAAGAAATGAAGGTTTGAGGTAATTTTAAATTATGCAGTTAATACTGTTACGGTTCTTTAGGCAGTTATCATTACTTAATTTCTGTCACTGAGCATCTTTAGGCCAACATTTTTTTTTATTATCTGTTTTACGGGAGAGCCTACCCTATTTTTTCAGAAAATGAAATAAAAATATTTAACTAAATAAAAATATTTAAACATCAATTATTTTTAATTGATGTCCCTACCCTATTTTCTTTGCATCTCAAAAAATAAAATTGCTTTCCAAATGTATGTAAATTATTGAAAAATGTCATTCTTTTAGGGAAAATAGTATGAAAAAGTACTTTAAACATGTTATATTTGCCTGGACAAAAATAGAATTCAATTTAGTAATTCAGTAGATTTCCGTTTAAATACAGTATTTACTCATTTTCATTTTTTTTTCACAAAAAGTCATGTACTCATTTCAGAAAATAAAATAATCTGTTTCTAGGAAACATTTATTTTGCCAGCTCCATTATTTTCAATCTTTTATTTTTATTTTTATTTCGTCCCCCGACCCTCTTGTTAAGGTCAAAAGTCCCATAAAACAGATTATAATTAAAAAAATGTTGGCCTTAATTATGCTAATACATGTACATGTAGGGGAAAAAATGAAAATGATTTAGCACACAATAGACTTATTAAATACTATGTGCAGTTGATATACACAGAGACAAAATAATGATAGAGGGACATTTTTTTTTCAATTCAAGATTGCTTGATTGAAGTACCAAGAATAGAGAGAGAGAAATGGTGATTTAAGACAGAAAAACAAACAAAAATGCAAAAAAAAAATCCTGATATTGGGTGGTCAAGGTGGTTGGGGTGTTCGGCATTGGTTGTCATTGAAAATACATGTACCCACCCATGAAAGGCGTCATGATGACTTTCAAATGAAGAACGACAAGAAAAGCATTGTCCTATTGCATTTTTCATGCATTGTATATTGGGTCCAGGATATTGTCTTGTGTACATTTATTTTTTTAATGATATTTCTCAAGTCCAAACTGTAGAGTAGTTATTGTTTTGCTCTTAGCCTTAGGGAAAGGGGTATAATTTGCAATACATCGGCTAAGTCACCAACCTATGATCCTTGGTTAATTGATGTTTTATAAAATCGTCCTTTTTTGGCTTGTCCACGGGTTTGCCCGTTGTAAATATATTGGTTTTCTTTCCATCAATACAGAGTTGACATACGAACAACTTCTCAGTCTTCTGACAGTTTTGCCCGTCATTTTCATCGCCCTCCAGTAGCTTCAGCTATTGAAACTGACTAAACCATTCTGACTTGATTTTACTGTGATCGTCTCGATCATATTTTGCTTCCGTCGGTTTTGATTTTTTTGTTGTCACACTCATTCCCAAAGAATGATGCAATCGAAGCTTGTCGCTTCGCCATGTTTTTTTAATGAGTGAATAAAACTTAGAGGACGAAGTCGGTAGCGGTGTCGTCTTTTCGGCTTTGAACAAATTTTTGAACAAATTTCCGGAAATTTCTATCTGCGCAGTTCATGTCCGTTCCGATATATGATGCTGTTTTGTGTTACTATTTACTACAGTCTGAGTCAGACTACCGTTTGAGGTTACTTTCAAAATAAACAAAGTCCGACTTCAATAATCGTTCGCCACTGTGGCTACCGTTTGATAAAATGACTTCGCCATACCTGCATTCTATTAGCATTTGGCGACGTGGCGATCGTTTACCGCCGACACTGCTTCTATGCAACACCCAGTGAGTGAGTCTGCTATAATTAGAAATATAGAAGGGGTCTTCATACTGCATAGGACGTGATGTTCCTTTACACAGATTGGCTAAAATGGTTCGCGGTTGGGCTTTCCGTATTATGATCCGACTACCACGCATAGACAAGGCATTCCTCTTACCACCACCTGGGGACTTGCCTGGAAAATCTGTAGACGGAGCCCATGAAAACCGATTCAGGTGCCTTGAGATGCATTTATCTTCGTTGTTTTAAACCTGTTTCATCAGATAACTAAATACCGATGTTACCGTGAATTTACTTTCTGCATATGCGCATTTCGACAACTTATGTCTCTTCAGTGCAGATAAAATCTAAACGGTTGGAAGACCATAAACTCAAAGATGTTTAAAAACTGATAGAGAACAAATAACCAATATGATCTACATGTAAAGCCAAAATCAGCTAAGGACAGAGCTTTGATTGATTTATTTGATTTATTGATTACGAAAGGCAGATAAATCAATCAAAATAATATGAAGAAAATAAGAAAGAAATCAACATGGAAAGAACAACTGAGCTGGGATAACAAATTTTGATTGTCAATCAGAAATAGGTAGGGACAGGATATTTAGCCTTCTATACGACTCCCAGCAGACTCTTGTACGAAAAATATAGAGGGGTATATCTTAATACTTAATGCGGCGTGGTGTTTTTCTACACATTTTGTCTACAATGGTTCGCGATCATCAGGCTTTCCGTATAATGACATAACTACCCAACACACATAGGACATTCCCTTATCCAACATTTGAACACGCGCCCGTTAGTTCTATACAGGAAGCCCCTCTAAACTGATTCTTCACCAGATGACCCTTGCAATACACACCAGTTACGGTGTTGAATAATGTGGTCTGATGAATTTTTATGGCTGTAGTTGGCAATTATTTCATTATTTGCCACCAGTTTGAACATTCTGTATAAAATAAAGGCACATAACAGCCATGTATGTACGTGATGGGATCACATGGATGTTTCTGATACCTGAATCGGGTTCAGGAGTTCCCTCTACTGAGCTGCCTGGCGCTTCCGCAGATTGTGAAGGGAATGCCTTGTCTATTCATGGCAGTCAGGTCATAATACGGAAGGAGCAAACTCAAACTACTGAAGAGAAACGCAGAAAGAACGAACTCGAACTACTGAAGAAAAACAATGTGGTGAAGCACAACGCCCCACGCAGTATGAATTTTCCTGCTGTATTCCTCATACAACAGCAGACTTACTTGGAGTCGTATAGAAGGCTAAATTTCCTGCCTCTACCCATTACTCTTTTTTTTTGTCAGTGGTAAATTTGTTGTCCCATTACCAATGTATCTTTCTTCTTTTACATATATTTTTTGAATTGATGGACTTGTTCTCGTCCTGATATAGCTGAAATATTGCTCACTGAACTTAAATTTACACTTATCAATCAATCAAATTATAGGGGTACTACGGTGGCCTGTACAAAGAGCCATCGAGATCCATGCAAATGTTTCGAGTTTCTCTAGAGGGTTCCTTCATATTTATTGAACAATCAAGAAAGGTTCCGAAACCGGATGCAGAAATTTTTAAAACAAAAATTTTATTTCAAACTCATTAGTAGTATCAAAGCGTAGAAATCGTGAGTAAAAGCGTAGGGCGTAATTTCAGGCCAAAAATCGTAGAAACTACACAAATATCGTAGTGGTAAATAGGTCTGCGAAATGGCCGACTTTCAAGTCTCATCATGGGGTGTCTGCATGACGGTTACAAAATTACCGATCAGAATTGTTAAGAGCCAAATTCAAAAGGGCGAAAAGAAAAAGCAGGAGCAAAACCAGCGAAAAAATGTCAACGGCAATGGTCCTGACTTTGTACAGGCATTTCAAACATATGATATGAGGGAAGACGAGACATTCATATTTAATTCTATTCAATTCAATTAAAGAGGAGTCGGCGACGCTAAGTAAACGGATATTTGCGGCAGTGAAATTAAGATTTTCATTCTAAGTATTAAAATACTATACTTAGAGATATAGATGTAGACAATTTTTGGAGTTTTCGATGATCGGAAATTCTGAAACACTCAAATTTGCCACAAAATCTTGATGATTATTTTCTTTTTTGCATATCATAAAATTGCTTTGCACAATATCATCGAAATAAAAATGAATTTATCAAATAATCGCAAAACTATAACCCAAATTCTAGTTTCCTTTATTGCAAATATGATTCTCACTTTCTTACATGTATTTGTTCTTCTATACGGATCTGCGTGTTTCTAATGCTTAAAATAAATCTATTTCAAAATACCACAAGCGAGATAAAATGAAATACCAGTGTTTTTATATGCGGGGAGGGTAAAATATTTCGCATTCTGTGACTCTTATAGTTCATTTCAAACATTTAAAAGCTTACTCTACTTGTAGCTCAGACACGCTGAATCGATACCACATTCATATTTTATAAATTCTATAAGAATCTTACATTTCAACGACAAATCAGTTGAAATTCTGATATACCGAAAATTCCCATCTGTACATTGGAATAAAATGGGCAAATGAAGCCCAAAATAAAAAAGTAAGTTCCACTTGAAAGGTCTTCTGTATATCAGATATAGTGAATTATATAAACATCAATTCACGATATAAACATCAATTCACGTTAAAGAAATTTAAAGCTTTGTGCTGCAGGCTGACGGGCAAAATAATTTCGGCACTCAGCCTTGCAACATATGTAGATTTTCTTTTCTAAAGTCAATTAGCACAACAGCAGAAAAAAAACATACTTTGTATGATTATCCAAGTTTTTGTAAACCAAGAAGAAGATTCGAACAAAATCGGAAACCATTTTCTTGATATGAGATAGTGTCAACCTATTAGGCAACAAGCTACCAAAATGCAAGTGATCTGACTTCCGCAGATAAGTATTTCTACAACCTATTAGTCTCTTCAGTGCACAGATGTTTGGAAGAAAAAATGCCAAATAGCTGAGATAGAAGAGCCTTCGTGTTATATCTAATTAACTTTATCTTCAAACTAAACTAATCCTTACGAAAGAGCGTTGAACTTGTAGTAAGATACTTTTTATTTCATTGTGACTCTATTTTTTTCAAATTAAGATATTAACTTTGTAAAAGTTTTCGAGCACACACGGAAGTACTGGTCGACTGGGATACTGATGCTCTCGACGACTTTGTACAGTAGCAGTGTCATCGACACAAGATGTCGGGGAAATGTGTAAACTGAGTAAGCCCGTATAAATGTGCAATGAAATCACTTTTATTTCAAGCTCCGGTGTCCGTACAGGGTCATCGGGAAGGACACTTTAGTTTTGTGTTAAATGTCTGGTACATATATACTGACTGCATGTTCATTATATCTGTCGTGCAACCGTGGTTTATTTTTCCATATTTTAGTACTTAAGACGTTATTTATAGAAAAAGCATAATATGGTAGTATATAGAACAGGAAAAAAATGGAGTATAAGGAGATTAAGGTGGCGACATTAGACGTGAATGACACATAAAATACGTGTGAATATCTTGCAGACGTAACAATATTATGGACATTTTTTTTTCTTTTCGGTCCATTTATTCATTGTATAAAATATACAAAATAATGCACGATTAGTCCTTTTCCAGTGGTGCCAAATTAGTCCGGTGCCAGAAAATTTCATAATATCCCGTAAGCACATAAAGTCCGTTGCCAATGGTTTACAATAAAACCACGTTTTCTGACAAACTGACACGTTTATAAAATTAAAAATATGCTACTGACATTGTTTATTTCGTACTTCACACTGTGCTACATGTAGGTAGTAGATGCTACGAATAAAGGAAATGTTACTTTATTTGGACAAATAAGTTGCGATTTACAACTTGCTCTTTCCATCTGTGCATTGGTGTCGAAAATTTTGAAGAAATTGGACGGTACGGGATGTTTATAAATGGATAAACAAAGAAAATAAACATTCCGATATTCCGTGAGTATAGTTCTTATGATACTTAAGACCTCTTTTCTGCTTTTGTGTACATGTTTTTACAACAGGTATGGTTTTCGTAGCCCGATTAGTCCGCTTCTGAACCCGATTAGTCAGGCAACGCAGAAAAAAGCCCCAAAAGTCCGTTACCATTCCGCACCGTGAATGAAGACATGGATGTGGCGTTGCTCGACAATTTGCAAAGAATTCCGCTCAAACTGGTTCTAGGGGCCGTCTTGAACTTACTATGAATTATGAGCAAAGCTCATTATTGAAGGCCTCATGGTGACTTCAAGATGAAGAACAACAATAAAAGCGTTGTTCCTTTGCTTGTTTATTAACATGTATTTGTAGAGAATTTGTCTTATGTCCATTTACTCCATATCCTTTCATTCACAACATACGTTTGTCGGTTGTTTTTACTAAACCATTTTCTATACTTGTTTCAGTGTCTAAAAATTCAATACTGCATTCACAAGTGAAGTGAATTAACAAGATTTTGAAATTCTTCCAATTTTTCTTCACCATGTTCCCTTATTCCCCAAACATCGCATATATTTACTGGCATAATTCATCCAGAGTCGCGATCGTATGGCTTTACCGTCTACTTGTAAATAATGTTTACCGTTGAAAGTAAAATAATGATTCTCTAGTACTAGATTTATCATCGAGATGACTTCTTCGGTGGGTAAAACTGTGTTAGATCTACTTTCGACTGCCGCATAACATGCTTGAATTCCCTCATCTTTCGGAACACCAGGGTATAGACTTTTGACATCCATGCAAAACAATATTGAATCTTTAGAGAGGGACTGTGGGATATTTTTAATTTATTCAAAAAAATTAGTTGTATCTTTAATGTAAGACGGTAAAGATTGTACATGTTCCTGTAGTTCTTTTTCTGCGAGTTCTGCTATTTTCTCAGTGGGATGGTTCATACCGCTAATTATAACCCTATAAGGTATGTTTGTTTTATGTATTTTTGGATTCCCCTTCACCCTTCCCGCATGAACCTTTCTGGGTAGCATTTATTTTTTAATATCACGGATGATGTAACAAAAAAGTGGAGAAACTTGTAAATCGGCTGTTTCGAAAAAGGCTATATATCTGAGGATATTAAGAAATGCATGCTACCCAGAAATGTCAACCTACAGCATACTTCCATAAGCGATGTACTATTTCCTTAATCTTACCATGTATTTATAGGGATTTTGTCCCATGTACATCTAAAAATATTCCTTTATTAGCTCACCTGGCTATAGCCAGGGTGAGCTTTTGCCATCACTTTTCGTCCGTCGTCCGTCAAGCGTAAACTTTTCATTCAAAGATATTCTTCTCTGAAACTACTGGGCCAATTGAAACCAAACTTGGCCACAATAGTCCTTAGATAGTTCCCTGCAAAAAAGTTGTTTTTCAGATCCGCGCTATATCCAAGATGGCCGCCAGCCGGGATCATAGTTTTAACATTGGACCCTATGGGAAAAGACATTCAAAGATAGTTTTAACATTGGACCCTATGGGAAAAGACATTCAAAGATCTTCTCCTCTGAAACTACTGGGCCATTTGAAACCAAACTTGACCTCAATAGTCCTTAGATGGTCCCCTTCAAAAAGTTGTTTTTCAGATCCGCGCTGTATCCAAGATGGCCGCCAACGGGGATCATAGTTTTAACACAGGACTCTATGGTAAACACATTCAAAGATCTTCTCCTCTGAAACTACTGGGCCAATTGAAACCAAACTCGGCCACAATAGTCCTTAGATGGTCCCCTGCAAAAAAGTTGTTTTTCAGATCCGCGCTATATCCAAGATGGCCACCAGTGGGGATCATAGTTTTAACATTGGACCCTATGGGAAAAGACATTCAAAGATCTTCTCCTCTGAAACTACTGGGCCAATTGAAACCAAACTTGGCCACAATAGTCCTTAGATGGTCCCCTGCAAAAAAGTTGTTTTTCAGATCCGCGCTATATCCAAGATGGCC
>MJUU01054484.1:0-21831 GCA_002080025.1 Modiolus philippinarum | reverse complement strand
AAAAAAGTTGTTTTTCAGATCCGCACTATATCCAAGATGGCCGCCAGCGAGGATTATAGTTATAACATTGGACCCTATGGGAAAAGACATTCAAAGATCTTCTCATCTGAAACTACTGGGCCAATTGGTTACAAACTTGGCCCAAAGAACTGCACCCCATCCAAAATAGCTGCTAGTCTGGAACATAGTTTAACTTATGATAATATAGCATCAATGTCTATTAACAAATTTGAAAATAATGCCCTTAAACTTTGGGACTATTTTAACTGCATATGTCAGCCGTGGCCCAGGTGAGCGATACAGGCTCTTGAGAGCCTCTTGTTTGTTCCACAAAAGCCATATCTAGTTAACTTTACTTTTCAATTAGCTGACCTCGAATTATCAAGCCATTTTAAAAAACTTGATATACTTTCACTAGTAGATACGCAGCATCCAATTGATCCCCCTTTTTTTGGTCTGGTGTTCAGTACATCCTAGCAAAGACAACACGGCTGATAGGATCAAATCCAGACCATTTTTAATACAATTGTAACATGACGTCAATTAAGTGCAAATAATTGAGAAGAAAAGTTTGAATTACAAGGAGTAGATGCAATGAAATCAAGTAAGATAAATCAAGTATTTCAAGTAAGTAAAGAAGTTCGATCAAAATATTTCTGATGTAGATATGACATTTATGTCAGAAAATATAACATTTGCTGTCGAAAATGCATTACTGTCTTTAATGAGCATAAAAAATTTTTAAAAATCAAATATAATTTTTTCAATGCTGCAAAAGAATAAGTGTTTACCCCGTGGATGTTTTGCCCGTAAAGAAATATAAAATTAAGGATGCGAAATAAGTTGTTAAAAATTTGAAATCTTAACGAGAACTTGAACAAATGTAAGCTGTTGAAAGAGAGATCTGTAGTCGTCTGGAAAACAGATATTCAAAAGCTGTCTACGAGATTTTGATATCATCCGTAAAACCTTTTCACTGATGATTTCAAGATTTGTGCAACTTACTCTTGTTAAAAATAAACTTTTTATGGAAACAACGGCGGTAGAATACCGAAGGAACAAAGGAGTGAAATTCACAAAAATCGGAGTCAAAAGACAGGGCAAAAACGAGAACACAGAAAACAATGACGCTAGAAACAAAAACAACGACGCAAGACAGACACAAAGCACAGAAACAGAAATCACAACATTCAGAATAAAGGCACTCACAGTGTGAACTCCAGTGAAACTGAGAGTGACATCTGGTGCTCCGGAAAATCAGCTTTGTCAAGGAAATCTCCGTAGCGACAACAGGCCCTTGGGTAGGATATAATTTGGGTGATTTTAACTCGTCAACCGTTTTGCCATACAGACAATTTTGTATTTAATTTAATTATTTAATGCTTTATTTATTTAAAGAGGATTACAAACAGCCCGAAGGCTACAAAATTGCTCTCCTCGACATATAAAGACAAGACAATATAATTGAAGACAAAATACAATACAACCTATCACTCACACACTCAAACTTTCAGTACAACATTTGCAATTCATGTTTAATTAAGTTATGTAAAACGTTTACTCTTTTCAATAAATTCACAAACATATTATAGTAAGAGCTTGTCGTTCATGGAGAAGTCATCATTTCCAAATTGAAATATTTTTACCAAATATTGACCAAGCATGTTTTTAAAAGTTAACAGGTTCACATTTGGACAGAGTAGAAATTTTACTTTATCAAAAAACAAAGATCTTATATTTTCATATTTATCACAATAAATAAAAAAAAATGTTCAGTAGTTTCTGGTTTTCTAGCATTACATCTATTACATAGTCGAGAGGGAATTAAGTTATAGTTATATAAATGATCATTTAAGCCACTTAATCCAAGGCGGATACGGGTATGATTATTTTTTCCTAAACCATAACCCAAAGAAGAAATCTTTCTATAATTGCTTTCACAGAAATATTTTTTAATCTTTTCTTTAAAAACATTAATGGAGACTGTTAATCTAAGATCAGTTGGGATCTTATTCCGTTCCCTGACTGAGCAAGGAAAATGAGATGATGAGAATTTAGATGTACGTGCATGTAATGGTAAAATTTTAACATGCGACGTATATTATAATTTTCTGTATTATGATTAACTTAAGGACAACAATCAGATAAATATTTTGGACAATCATTATTTATGATTCTGAAGAGAAAGACGATGTTATGTATTTTACGACGAATTTTTAAAGAGTATAGATCTAGTTCATTCAACAAATCTTTGTGTCTTGTTTTGCGAAAAGCACCTGTCGACAGGATTGCTGCTCTCCTTTGAACTTTTTCTAGTAAATCACTATCAGTTTTTACATATCTTTGAGTTTATGGTCTTCCAAACGTTTAGATTTTATCTGCACTGAAGAGACATAAGTTGTCGAAATGCGCATATGCAGAAAGTAAATTCACAGTGACTTCGGTATTTAGTTATTTNTTATCATAAAGTATGTCGCAGTAGTCTAAAATAGGAAGTATCATAGATTTATAATGTTTTTCTAAACATGTTCTTGGTAACAATCTTTTCATTCTTAACATAATGTCCAATTTTTTATTTGATTTTTTGCAAATGGAAGTTATATGTTTCTCCCATGATAAATTCTCTTGTAAAATTAAACCCAGATGTTTGTGTTCAGGTACCCGCTTTGGTATAACTCCATCTTAGATAAGATCATCATTTATAACCTTTTTGGTTGAATAACTGAAAATCATATATTCAGTTTTATTTGGGTTAAAAGTAACTCTCCACTGGGAGGCCCATCTGCTTAATCTTGTAAGATCATTATTTAACACATTTAATGAGTTGAGATTATCAATAACTTTAATCAGAATTGTGTCATCAGCAAAAAGCTTCATTTGACTTTCAATATCATGATTTATATCGTTAACATACACTAGAAATAATAAAGGACCTAATATTGAGCCCTGAGGAACACCTGCATTAGTAAATTTTACATTTGAAGATTTGCCATTTATCACAACTTTCTGAGATCGCTTCAACAAATAATTTTTCAATAAAATTAATCAAGTTACCACTAATTCCCAATTGTTTTAATTTAAAAAGTAAACCATCATGCCATACTTTATCAAAGGCTTTAGATACATCCAAAAAACAGCACAAACATTATTACCTTCATCCATAGACTTATAATTGTTATGCAGCATGCTGACAAGAAGATTGACAGTTGAGTCTTTCTTTTTGAATCCACTATTATTTTCAATATTAAGTAGATTTTTATCATTCAAGATTTCTTGCAATCTTTTAAAAACAATTTTTTCTAAACATTTAGATATTGTGGGTAAAAGTGATATTGGTCGATAATTACTTTGACATGGTTATCACCACTTTTGAATACAGGACAAATATTTGCTACTTTCCATATAGTTGGAAATTCTCCATTTGACAAACAATAATTGAATGTTCTTGTATATGGTTTACAAAGAGATTAGGCACATTCTTTAAGCACTATATTAGTTAATCCATCAGCACCTGAGTACTTGTCTTTATTATTTTTTGATAACAATTCAAATACTTCATTTTCATTTGTTTGTACATGCTCTAGTGTATTATTACACATAAGGTTAAATTGGGGAAGAGGGGGAGAGTAAGAGTTATCTAATCTCATGTGAGAAGAGAACATTGCATTAAATATTTCGGCATTTTGTTCCTCGTCTGATATCATTCCTGTGTTCACATTAAGTGGTGGTTTACAGTGGAAGGATTTAGAACCCATAACTACTTGCTTTTCAAGAAGCGGTGTAAATGAAATGTGGATTTTGAAAAACTCCAAAGATCTGCTTGACATCTAAAACTTTAGATCATTATCACACTGTAACAGCATTAAAACGTTCGACTTCTCCACACTTTACACTACTATTCCTCATGAACAACTAAAATATCGGCTGAAAGGTTCAATTCATAGATGTTTCTCACCTAAGAACGGTGAACGAAGATATAGGTACATTGTTGTAGGTAGAGAACAATCACCTAAGAACGGTGAACGAAGATATAGGTACATTGTTGTAGGTAGAGAACAAGCCTACTTCGTGAAAAATGACTCCGAATCGGAGAAAAAATATACAGAGGAAGAAGTGATTAAAATGTTAGAGTTTCTGATCGACAATATATTTGTCCAGTTTTCAACAGAACCGGAATTCCTATTGGCACAAACTGCGCCTCTCCTAGCCGATCTGTTTCGTCACTCTTATGAAGCTGAATTCATCGAAGGGCTTCTTCAAAATAAAGATAAAAAACTGGCCCAATCCTTCAATTTAGCTTCCGTTATATAGATGATATTTTGTCGCTAAACAACCCTCGCTTTGGTGATTTCCTTCATTTGATCTATCCAAAAGAGCTCGCAATTAAGGATACCACAGACACTTACACATCAGCCTCGTTCCTTGATCTTAACCTTAAAATTGACAACAGAGGGAGACTTCAAACTAAGCTGTACGACAAACGCGATGACTTCACCTTTCCTATAGTAAACTTCCCTTTTCTTTGTAGCAACATCCCAGCAGCGCCGGCATATGGAGTTTACATCTCCCAGCTCATTCGCTATTCATGAGCATGTGTTCGATACAGTGACTTCCTTGATAGAGCCCGGTTGCTCACAAATAGGCTACTTCAACAAGGGTATGTTACCCAAAACTTAAAGTCATCCCTCCAGAAGTTTTACGGTCGACATCACCATCTTGTAGACTGCTATAAGATATCTGTTTCCTGATGACAACAGATCTTTCCCTTTAAAGCTTAATCGTTGTTTCCTCTACCGGATTTGACATGTTCAACACGGCGGGTGTCTTATAAGAAGCAGGAGATGATAACTCTACCGGTGCACCTGATCTCACCCATGGGTTTTTATTGGGTCCGTGTTGTTCATCTTTGTGTGTGTGTGTCTTCATTTTTCTTTTCTGTGCCGTACCCATGTTGTGTCTCTGTTCCCCCTTTTTTGTTTCTGGTGTTGCCATTGTCCTTGGATTGTTCGGTTTTGGATTGACGGTTCGGTTCTCACTTACTGTTTAGCTAAGAGACCAAAACTGCTTTGGGTCAAGGTTATCCACAGAAAGTTTATCTACAGTTTTTTGTAGTATACCTATTAATAGCATTACGCTTAAATCTATTAGCTTCTCTTCTAGCAATCGTAAATCTTATTTTCTGCAGTTGGTGAACTTTTAAATCTATGAAATTCTCTATCACGAATTCTGAAAGCTCGTCTAACTTCATTAGACATCCAAGATCTATCCTTTGGTCTTATAGTTACAATTTTATTTGGGATATGTTCACGTAAAAGGAAGAATTTAAGTTCATAGGTATAAATTAATATTCTGCCTGTGTTGTCAATATCCAGATGAAGTTCCAGTCCGATTTGGATACAAAGGAGAAAATCACTACGAGCGAGGATTTTTAAGTAATAAAATATCCTCTTTATCATGGAAGCTGATATTAAAGGTTAGGATGAGTTTGTTATCTTTATTTTAGAAAAGTCATTAAATAAATTGAAATTACATATTATAAAAATACAGAAAAAAATTTGCCAAGTCTTGAACTGGTTGTAGCCATTGGAATTCGAAGAGTCTGTTCAAAGACAAGTTCAAACTTGACAAATATACTGTCGACAAGAAATTTACATTTTAATTACTTCTTTCATGGCATTTTAGATTTTTGAGTTGTATGTCACAAAATAAGTTAACTACCTAAATAGTAAGTGAAGAAAAGATAACTGTGAAAACTTATAATGGCCGAACATTACAATAAAATGCCAAATCCACAAGGGAACTGCACAAAAACAATAAAATGACAAGAGACAAACATAGACAACGATAGGAACTCGGGACTTGGCACCGGCACTAGCAACAGCTAGCGGTAGGGTTAAACCGGTTTATGTGTACCCAAACTTCCCCTTTCTCTTTCCCGTTTCCCTACATTATTAGGTATTATCGGTATTTTTGTATTTTTAAAGCATTGGACCGATGTCACTGCTGGTGGACCTGAATTCCCCGAGGGTATTCACCAGTCCAATAGTCAGACTTGTCTTACACGAAAATTTACCGTGCGTTTTATAAAAAAATTTACTGTCTTCATCAAAATTCTAAACCCCTTGAAAATACTACGGCTTCATTCCGTGTATGGCACTCGGTAGATGTCCTTAGTACTGGATTTGGCTTCCTATTTCGGTATTTTTGGTAATGAGTACTTCTTTTCTGACTATTTTTTTGGATTATGGCTTTCCATATTATTTGATTCTAATTCTGCTGATGAGATGTTACTTTTTGAAACACATGTACAGCATAACGAAATTTACTGTATCTTATGCATCTACGGTATTTTTTGTATTTTTAAACCATTGGAACGATGCCACTGCTGGTGGACCAGAGGTCCCCGAGGGTATTCACCAGTCCAATAGTCAGACTTGTCTGACACGAAAAT
The DNA here is from genome assembly GCA_002080025.1 of Modiolus philippinarum. Lineage (NCBI taxonomy): Eukaryota > Metazoa > Mollusca > Bivalvia > Mytilida > Modiolidae > Modiolus > Modiolus philippinarum. Next base: position 15,380 of record MJUU01054484.1, on the reverse strand, counting down.
TTACCTTGCGTTTTATAAAAAAAAATTTACTGACTTCATCAAAATTCTAAACACCTTAAAAATACTACGGCTTCATTCCGTGTATGGCACTCGGTAGATGTCCTTAGTACTGGATTTGGCTTCCTATTTCGGTATTTTTGGTAATGAGTACTTCTTATCTGACTATTATTTTGGATTATGGCTTTCCATAATGTTTGATTCTAATGCTGCTGATGAGAGGTTACTCCTTGAAACACGTGTACAGCATAACGAAATTTACTGTATCTTATGCAACTTCGGTATTTTTGTATTTTTTTAACTAACATACATATAAAACATAATACAGGTAGACCACTAACTCCACGACCACAATCTTGAAAAGGGAAAGATAAAGACAAAACGTAATTTAGAAAGATGGGTCAAAGAGTGCTCGCCGCTAAACTGCCGGCTAGCTCAAGAAGCAAAGTCTGCTGGAAAAAAACACTGTCGCACTAAGGGATAATAATCAAATTCAAAACTTCCAAAAGAGCAGAATCATCATAGATTTCTGTAGACATCGGAAGTATCAATGAGAGGCAAGAATAATTGTAAAACCTTCAGGTCATTGGATCGCAAAGCCAAGTAAGCAGATTCATGAAGAATATCCTGTCAATATCCCCTTTTACGTAAAGAATGTAAGTTACGTCCAAGTTTTTCTGGATATTTTATCAGTTTTTGAACAACATTTCCGTAACACGTGGTTGAGAAATGCCCTTAGTAATAAGCTGTTTGCGAGTCGCATTATATACCACTCAACAAAAGAAACGATACGCATTTAATTTGTAAATATTTTTGTATTTCGCAATTTAAAGTTTTTAATTTAGTTTATTTAAATGTATTCAACATCAAAACGCATTTGTTTGTTCAATTTTTTAATCAATTCCGAGACGGATACAATGAAAATCCGGAATGGTAATTATTCGTATGATGATAGATTTCGCCGATAACTGATAGATGGTTTAAATTGTTTGATGCCAATAATGGAGACACTTAATCAGGTAATCAATCTGCCATCTTAAATAGTGGAAAATAATGTCTCATTTCGATGCCCCATTCAATCCAAAATTAACGTCGACAATGACTTAGCGCTGTCAGACCGTCGATATTGATTTTGGCCTCGTAATTCATGAATATGTGAAAAGAAAAACAATCTAAAGTCTATTGTTTAATCTCAAGCTAACATGCTCATCAAATAATAAATCACGTGACAGCAGGTCGCATGATAAGTCGCAACGTCAACATCGCGTAACACGCGTTTTTGCACTTACGAAAGCGGTAGTTGAAAATTGAAAATAGGCCTGAGGAATTCATGGTCGACATTACAACAAAGGTTTGAAGTCATCCGGTTCGCAAATGTGAAAGTTTGGTAAAAAGAAAATTCTCACTATTTACGTCTGCAAACAGAAATTCCGAATAATGACATTGACCGTGACCTGAGATGGTTAAGAAATTGTAAGAGACATTTTGGACATACTGTTATTTCTTGCATGCAAAAACAAAATACATTTTGTTTACGACTACTGGCTTTTTGCTTAAAAGTAAAATTTTATTTTTATAAAATCTGTGTATCGTTTCTTTTGTTGATATCAAATATTCATATCTTCTGCAAATTGTGTTTATCAATCTGTAACCTTGTTGTTAAAGTTTGGATGTGGTAGTAAGGTTACATTCATTAAAGTCGTCAAGAGTAGGACGTGCGAATCGTACCAATTGAGATATATCCAGCACGTCTGATGGAGCTACAGGAACGTGGCCATCAAGAAAACGGAAATTAGATATAGTGAAATCAAAATCATCCCTTTTATCATAATTTTTAGTTTTAATTTTTCCAGAGTCAACGATGATAGCTAGATCGAGAATTGGGCAGTATTTCGAATCATTGTTTGCTTTATTAAGTTTCAGTTCTTATGGGTCTAAAAACTGGGGATTGTCAAAAGTAAAGGTAACATCGATAAACCTGCTGTTATCGTTGAAAATTGAAATAAGTCGTTCACTGTTTTGTATGGTTCCATCCTGTAGTTTTTGTATAAGGTCCCGTTCGTTACAAAACTGGAAAAGATCTGCAATGAGAGGTAAACAGTGTGAACCTATGGGAATTCCAATGACCTGTTAATAGACGATGTTGCCAAAACAAACAAAACTGCTATCTAGCAAATGATACAGTGTCTAATCATGTCATCGCAAGTCTAGGAGCTATTGTAGAGAAGAATCCTTGCTTTTTATTACAACAAATGAACTGTAGAACAGAAAATTTGAAAAACCCTTTAATATGTTGTCGAAATATAAAAAATACCGAAGTTGCATAAAAAACAGTAAATGTTGTTATGCTGTACACGTGTTTCAAGGAGTAACCTCTCATAAGCAGCATTGAAATCCAATAAAATTGAAAGCCATCATCGAAAAGTAGTCCAAAAGAAGAACTCATTCTAAAATTATTGAAAAAGGAAGTCAAATCCAGTACCAAAGACATCTAACGAGTGCCATACACGGAATGAAGCTTCAGTCTTTTTAAATGGTTAGAATTTTGAAAAAAAAAAAATTCAGATTTAATCAATTTATGTGGATGGGTTATGTAAAGTGTAGAAAAATCATAACTGCCAATAGACGAAACTGGTCTGTTAAAAGATTTAGTTTATCTAATATAGTGTCATTATTTTTCTTCGCCCTTCTTACAATGAATACATCTATGAATCCGACGAGGAGAAACATATAAGCTGCGTATTTGCATAATTACGCAATAACAATTCATGAAAACCCAATTTATCCTTTGTGACATGCATCTAATAACCCAATTAAAAACTGACATAGCCAAAATATTTCTGCAACAATGTGTTTTCACCAATTCTGTCATGTAGAGTTGTGTATTTTCAACCAATTATCACACCAGAATTTGTGAAAGATCGCGGAAGCCAACTCTTCATGGTTTAAAACTGGTAAACTGAACGGTGTCAATGTCTGTCATTTGATTGTTTGTTCAGGGTAACAATCCTAGTAAAAACTTGTTACCCCGTGTTGCCAATTCCTCCTTTATTTTATTTGCACTGATGAGACATTAGTTGTCGAAATGCGCATATGCAGAGAATAAATTATAAGAAACTTCGATATTTTGTTATTTATATCTTTCTTCTCTCACTTATGACTTTGTTCAATTTGTTACTTTGTTCCACTGTTACATAGCTGTAATATTGCTCATTGTACGCTAAACTATAACTAATCAATTAATAAAATCATTAACAATGAAGTAGAAAAAAAGGTGGATAAAATTGACCGATGAAATGACAAAATTTATGTAAAATAATAATAAAATAACTAAATACCGACGTTACTGTAAATTTAAATTTTACATATGTGCATTTCGACAACGTATGTCTCTTCAGTGCAGATAAAGTCTATACGCTTGGAAGTCCATAAACTCTAAGATGTTTCAAAACTGATAGAGAACAAATAACCAATATGATCTAAATGTAAAGCCAAATTAAGCTAAGGACAGTGCTTTGCATGAGGGAGATACTCCTAAGTTTTCAACAAAATTTACCAAAATTTTGATATTATAAGGTTCCAAATAGAATCGGTTGCGGGTCAGCACTGAAGTACTGACTACTGAGATTGTGAATACCCTCGAGGACTAACAGTCCACCAGTAGTGGAATCGACTCAGTGGTAACAAATAACCAAATACCGAAGTAACTGTTAATTTGAATTCTGCATATGCACATTTCGAAAAAACTTATGTCTCTTCAGTGCAGATAAAATCTAATCGTTTGGAAGTCCCTAAAAACTAAGTTGTTTAAAAACGGATAGAGAATAAAATTATGTTTATAATGGTCATTTTATTGCTAAGGCATACGTACAGGAGTTATTCACACACAGAAAATGTAGTTTCACTCATTTGTTTTATATACTGGAAATTTAATTTTTGCATATGGGCATTTCGACAGCTTGTGTCTCTACGTTGCATATGAAAGCTAAACATTTGAAAGACCATCATTTCAAAGATGATGAAAACTGACAGAGAGGAAGTTAAGCCAATATGATGTAAATGGACGTCAAAATAGCTAAGGACAGAACTCATAATTTACAAAAATTGAGATATTGCAAGATTCCAAATAAAATCGGCTTCTGGATCAGCACGCAGTACTGACTACTTGGCTTGTGAATTAACAATCCTCCTGCATTGGCATCGACCATGTTTAACAAGTAACTAAATACCGAACTTACTTTGAAAATGATTTCTGCATATGACCATTTAACTCTAGTTAAGAGGGATAAACAGGTCTATTACTCGAATTTATTGAGCAGACTGGGCGTGGCTTAATGTTCTCTGTCTTGTAGGTAATGATAACAGAAATATATCGGATATAATTGATCCGTGACCAGTCAGGCCATTTAAATAGAGTAATACTATTGCTGCAAATAGTTATTTGAAACTTTTTGTGAAAATGAAGTTTAGTTGCATACACCGATTTATCTTCACTGTAATTTCGGACTTGGACATTTCAGCCCTATCATGAATATTTGCTGGAAAATTCAGTATGAGTATTTCAATTTTTGACACTTTTTTCTGAAAAGGAGTAGTTATTATGGAGTTTTACTGGAGGTTGCAGTAGCCATTCTTAGCTTTGGGGTTTAATAAAAAAGTGTGTTCACTTGATGGTCGTAATTTCCTGTCAACAAACAAAGTGCAAATTTATGAACTCAAATGATTCATTTTGAACCGATTAAACACAATAACTAAATATAATTCAAATAATTTTTATTTTACTTTCCAATGAGCAATCAATATTAAATCATTGTAAGAACATCATTAATGCTTTGATAATTTTACAGAGACATTATCTAATAAGAAAATCAGCAAATTGCATAAATCATAATTGCATAAGATTTATTTATGGCTGGTCAGAACTACAAGTATCACTGATACAACCAAGTCAACGACTAAGTCCAGGGTTACACCATGGCCGAAACTTTCTGCTACGTTATCACTTGATATGTATGGACAGTTTGACATTTTCTTGTAATAATATTGCATAAATTGCTTATTATCTAAGATAAAAACTCAATATACTGCAGCCTTGAGGGGTGAAAATCCTGGCAGGGGTGAACATATATGACTTTACCTGGGACAACGCTTATTACCCAATAGTTTACAAAAGTAAGAGTGAAATTAACCAACTGGTCAATATGCTTCAAATAGATTCATTTTTTAGAAAATAATATGTAGCAAAAATTATTTATTTCATCTTGTACTAAAAAGGAAATTTTTCGTCATTGTAAATTTTTAATTTAAAGGACATTTTAGCCCACGTAATCGCACATTTTTATTCGACGTGAAGTGTTGGTGGTCGAATGCTGTCATGGCGATATTGTCTCCGTAGTTTCTATGATCATCTTGTTACATTTCATTTCCTCTATGTAACATTGGCTGACGTTAAACAATCTTCATGAAACTTTAACTCTTTTCTTTGCAAAAACATTCAATCTGTCTGTAATTATTCACTGAGGATCAAAGGATCCGTAATATGCTGAATAGTTTGTAAATTGAAAATAAATATGACAAAAAGTACTTTTGAAAGATTGACCAAGCAGTGTCATCCGCCAAAATGCCGATTAGCTCAAGTTCATAGTCCACTGGTACAACAATGTTGCACTACGAATGAAAAATCAAACGCCATCCTTTCGCTGTTGTGGGTTCTAATTTGATCAGTTTATGTGGTACACAGTGTAAAACAAACAATGAATGGATATAAAGTAGATGCACACGAGATAAAGCCTCTAAAATTGCACGGTGAAATAATCAACTGAACAACGCTATTATTGGTGTCCGTCTGAAGTCACCATGAGGCCTACAATAATTATTCAGGCCCATACATTTTGCACCTCATGGTAAGTGTAAGACGGCCACAATCAATTCAGGATGGAGCTTATCACGATAGAGATATACTCCTTAGAGTAAAACAAAGTACTAAAACTTAGATATTGCAACTTAAAAACTAGAGTTTGTCAAAACTGGCGTTGTCGGAAGGGCCCAATAATTTCGATCCTGAACCTCGGGGCAAAAGTGAAGTTGAGGTAAGTGTGGATTTAAATTCTGTTTGACACACAAATGTGTTGATACAGTAATTTGCTAGATATAGTGATTTCTTGAAGTTTTACCAACTATATCATTTCTAAGCTTCATACTAAATATCAAATCATTCAAGCTGATACAAGTAAATATAATTTTGACAAAAATTTGGTTTACAGTAAAAGAGTCAAAGTATCAGCAAGCAGGTAGTGGACGTTTGACAAACTTGAAAACAATATAACTTATATCAATTCCAAGCTTCAGACCAAGTTTCAAAAAATTCCATCCAGTAGAAGTTTAGGAATCTGATGGAAATTTGTTTTTTTTTTAGTAAAAAGTTATGTGAGAACCGAACCGTCAATCCAAAAAGAAAAATCCAAGGACAATGGCAACATCGGAAACAATAAAGAAAAAGAGACACAATATGAGTACGGCACAGAAAAGAAAAATGAACACACACACACACACGAAGATGAACAACACGGGCCCAATAAATACCATCGGCGAGATCAGGTGCACCGGTTAAGTCAACATCTTGCTTTTCATAAGACACCCGCGAAGTGTTGAACGTGTCAAATCCGGTAGTAACTCAAATCTGTGAGAGGAAACAACAATTAAGCTTTAAAGGGAAAGATCCGTTGTCATCTGGAAAACAGATATCACATAGCGGTCCACAAGATGGTGATGTCGACCGTAAAACTTCTTGAGGGATGACTTCAAGTTTTGGGTAACATACCTTTGTTGAAGTAGCCTATTTGTGAGCAACTGGGCTCTATCAAGGAAATCACTGTATCGCACACAGGCTCTTGAATAGCGAATGAGCTGGGAGATGTAAACTCCGTAGGCCTATGCTAGTGAAGTCATCGCGTTTGTCGTAGAGCTTAGTTTGAAGTCTACCTCTGTTGTGAATTTCACGATAAAGGCCAAAGAACGAGGCCGATATGGAGGTGTCTGTAGTATCCTTAATTTTGAGCTCTTTTGGATAGAAAATCAAAGTATCGGCAAACAGGAAGTGGGCACCCGAAAAATTTAAAAATTGCTCAGACAAAACAGCTCATCACTTTCAAGCTTCAGACTACATTTCAAATCATTCTCTAAAGTTAAAGTCAAGAAATCTTTGACGGAAAATTTGGCTTAGAGTCAAAACAATCAAAAGTATCGGCAAACATGAAGTATATGTGCGACATACTTAAAAATTGCTAACACAATACAACTTATTATTTCCAAGCCTCAGACTAAATTTCAAATCATTCCCTTTCGGCTGAACCCAGGAAATTTGTGACAAAAATTTGGTTTTTGGTAAAAATTCAAAGTATAGACAAACAGGAAGTGGGCCCCAACAAACTTGAAAATTGCTTACACAATACAACTTATCATTTCCAAGCTTCAGACCATATTTCAAATCATTCCCTTCAGTAGAACCCAAGAAATCATTGACGGAAAATTCGTTTATAGTAGCAAATCAAAGTATCGGCAAACGAGAAGTAGATGTTCGACAAATTTGAAAATTGCTTACACAATACAACTCCTCATTTCCAAGTTTCAGACCAAAATTCAAATCATTCCTTCAATAGAACCCAAGACATTTGTGACAAAAATTTGGTTTTTGGTAAAAATTCAAAGTATAGCCAAACAGGAAGTGGGCGATCGACAAACATAAAATTGCTTACACAATGCAACTCATCATTTCCATGCTTAAGAACAAATTACAAATCATTCCCTGTAGTAGAAGCCAAAAAATCTGTGACGGAAAAAAATGCTGACGGACAGACGGGAAGTCAGATAAAGAGAAAGCTATAGGGCACCCGCAATTCAATGCGGGGCCCTAATAAAACAAAATACGTTTTTGGGACAGTACTAAAATACTGACTGCTAGGTTAATAAATACCCCCGAGGACTTACAGTTCACCAGTTAAGGCATAAGCTCAGTTCTTAAAAAATGACAAATTACCGAAGTTGCAAATTCAGTTTTTCAAATGGCAATTTCGACATCTTTTTTCCAATGTAGATCAAAATAAATTTTTTTGAAGAGCATAAAACGAAATATGTGAAAAAGTATTGATAAGCAAAATTTTGAAAAAAAAATATTCACATCCGAACTGTATACCATATATGATATATAAACTACCAAAGCAAATTAATTTGTCCCTGGTACCTTAAAGGAAATGATTTTCTTTTTCTCTTGTCTATCTTTCTTTCTAAATTTTATTTCAATGGATAGTTTTCTAAAGTTCGAAACGTACCCAATCTAAATAATATAGTTTCTTAAATTGTGTGGCCATTATCCAGTCTTCTTAAAAATTGTTTGCCCTAATGTATACTTTGCTTCTATATTACGTGTTGGTACTATACTGTTGCCGTCATCGCTCCAGTTGTAACGTTGATGGCAAGTGTCTTTTAGTACTAAAGCATTACTCAATAATGAAAACGAGAACAATACATATTTAAAGGCATATTCTTCTATTATTTCTGCACATTGTGCTACTGTTTTGTAATTCCTTTATGACATTCCAAAAATTCCCTCGAACTTAGCTTTAATGTTTTGTAATTCATTTGTGACGTTGCAAAATTCACCCGATTTTTCCTGGTACATGGACCGACGTAAGGGTCGGTTCTAACACGTGCAGAATAAAGGGGAATATTTAAATTAAACATTCTGTTGACTACTTCATTAATAGGTTGCCAAGAATTGCATTGTTATTAAAAGACAATGGCGATTTAAAAAAAAAACTCCAACCTTGTCTAAATACAGTCAAATGAATAGATCTTATAGGTAGTATACCTTTTTGTTATTTCTGCCTTCACCCCGACAACAGAAATTGATAAAAGCAACGGAATCAAAATGAAAAACAGATCATTTCGCAAAACTTCGAAAGCCTTGGAACGTGTTCAAATTAGTTAAATTATTACAAAGAAAAGATAACAGTAATTACCTACAATTGCCGAAAAAAACGCTTTTTTATTCCCGCCATTTTCGGTCTTTACATGTTTTTGTAATTATCTTTTTCCCTGATTTGGTGACCCTATTGACCCTATTTTTTTTTTATTTACTTAATCCGTCGAGGACGCTAGTCTCTGTCTTCTGTGAAAATATTATCAAATTATTATTGGTACATTTTGCAATCGGCGATTTTGTCATATTCTGAGTACCCGACAAGTATGGCGGGAACTTGAAAATTGACCCGTTAAGACAAAAAAAAAATTGCATATTTTTCCATTATGGTTATATGTTGCTTTTCTACGCAACATGAAGAATTTTAAATAATTTTTGTTCCTTCTTAATGAAATATATAGTAAAAAAATATAGGCCAAATAGTATATAAACGATTATTTCAAAACAGGTTATTAAAGATGACGTCATAGCTCTAAAACTAGGTTTGTGACTCCCTAATTTGTTTAGCTTAATTTAAAGCTTTGTTCATAAATAAAATACAGAAGGAATATCAAGAAGAAATCATTGGGAGTTTAAAAAGTAGGACTTGTCTTTAAGTTTATTTCAGTTTCATTGTATAGGCCTTAATAGAATGTTTATCAATAAAAATGTTGTTTTGTAATGTCTTTTTTGAGTCATGTTTATCAATACAAAATGGACTTGAACAGGGTGGACAGTGTCTTGTAATGTCTTTTTTGAGTAATGCTCATCAACACGAAAAGTACTTAACAGAGGACGACTATGTTTTGTAATGATTTTTTTAGTCAAGCTTATCAAGATAAAATGTGGTTGAACAGGGGAAGACTGTGTTTTGTAATGTCTTTTTTGAGTCATGCTTATTAATACAAAATGTGCTAGAACAGAGGAGGACTTTCTTTTGTAATGTCTTTTTTGAGTCACGCTTATTAATACAAAATGTGCTAGAACAGGGGAGGACTGTGTTTTGTAATGTCTTTTTTTTATTCATGCTTATTAATACAAAATGTACTTGAACAGGGGAAGAAAGTGTTTTGTAATGTCGTTTTTAGTCATGCTTATCAATACAAAATTTGCTTGAACAGGGGAGGACTGTTTTTTGTAATGTCTCTTGTTAGTCATGCTTATCAATACGAAATGGACTTGAACATGGGAGGACTGTTTTTTGTAATGTCTTTTTGAGTCATGCTTATCAATACAAAATGTGCTTGATCAGGGTTAGACTGTGTATTATAATGTCTTTTTGAGTCATGCTTATCAATACAAAATGTGTTTGAACAAGGGAAGACTGTGTTTTGTAATGTCTCTTTTTAGTTATGCTTATCAATACGAAATGGACTTGAACATGGGAGGACTGTTTTTTGTAATGTATTTTTGAGTTATGCTTTTCAATACAAAATGTGCTTGATCAGGAGAAGACTGTGTATTGTAATGTCTTTTTGAGTCATGCTTATCAATACAAAATGTGCTTGAACAGGGGAAGACTGTGTTTTGTAATGTCTTTTTTGAATCGTGCTTATCAGTACGAAATGTACTTAAACAGGGGAAGACTGTGTTCTGTAATGTCTTTTTTGAGTCATGCTATTTAAATTATCATCAACTTAATAAATGGTCTTTCAAATTTTCTGGTCTACAGTTCATTTGTTGTAATAAAAAGCAAGGATTCTATTCTAATATCATTTACAATAATCATAGTTCCTGGACTTGTGATGACATGATTAAGGCACTGAATTTTTGCTGGACAATATTTTTGTTCGTTTTTGCAACATCGTTTATCGACAGGCACATGGCACATGGGTACAAACTGTGCACCTCTCATTGCAGATCTTTTTCTGTTCTGTTACGAACGGGACTTTATGAAAAAACTACAGAATGGAACCGTACAAAACAGTGATCAACTTATTTCAATTTTCAACGATTACAGCAGGTACATTGACGATATCCTTACTATTGACAATCCCCAGTTTTTAGACTATGTCGACCTCATATACCCGCAAGAACTGAAACTTAATAAAGCAAACGATGATTCTAAATTCTGCTCATTTCTTGATCTTACTATCATCATTGACTCTGGCAAAATTAAAACTAAAATTTATGATAAAAGGGATGATTTTGATTTCACAATTACTAATTTCCCTTTTCTTGATGGCGACGTTCCTGTAGCTCCATCATACGGGGTGTATATATCACAACTAGTACGATTCGCACGCGTCTGTTCTACTTTTGACAACTTTAATGAGCGTAACCTTACTATCACATCCAAACTTTTACAACAAGGTTACAGATTGCATAAATTGATTAACACCTTTAAGAAGTTTCATAGAAGATATGAAGATTTGATTTCTAAATATGGTGCGAATCGCAAACAGCTTATTACTAAGGGTATTTCTCACCCTCGATTTTATGGAAATGTTGTAAAAAAATGTCAAAAACTGATAAAAAATCCAGAAAACCTTGGACGTAACTTACATTCTTTACGTAATAGCGGATATTGACAGGATATTCTTCAGGATTCCGTTAAATTGGCTTTGGGATCCAATGACCTGAAGATATGACAGGTATACTGGCCTCTCACTGATACTGCCGATGTCTACTGAAATCTATGATAATTCTTTACCAAACCCTTCGGGGAGTTTTGAGTTTGATCTTTATTCCGTAGTGCGACAGTGTTTAACCAGCAGACTAGGCTCCTTGAGCTAGCCGGCAGTTCAGCGGCGAGCACTCCTCGACCCATCTTTCTAAATTACGTTTTGTCTTTTTCTTTCCTTCTCAAGATTTTGGTCTTGGAGTTAGTAGTCTACATGTACCTGTATTGGGTTTTATTTGTATGTTTTATTATACTATAGGGAAACGGGATAGAGAAAGGGGAGGTTTGGGTACAGTACAGGGAAAATTCAAGATTGCTGTTTTTGTGATCCCTAACTGATCATTTTGTGATCCTGTAGCAGTCAATGATTGCAATCAAGGATTGTTCTACTTGCGATCAATGATCATACGGGTATATGCGATCAATGATCACAAAACAATTTGCAATCATTGATCCCAAAAGTTATGATCAGTGATCACAACTTGTGGTGCGATCCTTGATTACACAGCGTCATTGATCACAACAGTGCGATCAATGTGATCCTTGATTGCAAGATTGTGATCCTTGATCGCAAGATTGTGATCCTTGATCGCAAACTCATATGATCCTTGATCGCTTTTTAGTCATATGATCCTTGATCGTAAAGCTGTCATCCTTGATCTCAAACTTGCGATCATTGATCGCATAAGTTCGTTCCATTTACAAACATATTTAATTCGTATTAACGGGAAGTTTGAAAAACCGGAAAGTCTTGAAATGCATGCCTTGTCCTTCATATCTTTTGAATGCATTAACATATAGAGAAATTATTCACAAATATTTTAAAAGCTAATAGAAGATCTATAAGATGATAAATTACTTTATGGAATTAATTTTAAAGACATCACGATTGCCGGAAGAAAAATATGTGAAATTATGACTTTAAACTTTAATTTTCGAAATCAATAGGACTGAATCAAAAAAATTTTAGTCATTTCAAAAATGATTTATTTACAAATGAAATGGCTTAAATTTTTTTATACTAAAAGGTAGAAAAAGTGGCCGGGGAAGACTGCTATTGTTGTCTGACAACTTTATAATTTTTGAGTGTGTATTGAATAAAAATCACATTAGCCGATCAATTGGTATCAAAAGATAATTTATTAATACATAAAACGCATAAATTGCAATTGTTTTTTACTTAATCAAAAGTTCAAAACCGTGATCTGAAATATATCTTGTATGTTGGAATTAGGCAGTTAAACAACACATGTACTAGATTTTTCAACTTTCATTGTGTATTGTATGAGCCTTGGATAACTCTTTGATTTTTAAAGACAGTCGTTTAATAAATAGAATGATATGGCTTATTTAATTTTCTTGATATCTAAACAAAAGATCAAAACCGTGGCCGGACTATTACATATGGTGTGGTCAATCAACTGTCAAATTTTCAACTTTGAACGTTTATTGAATACAAATCAAATTATCCGGTAAAAAATGTTTCTGATGTGGTAGATCAGCTGCCCTTTGAGTGTATTGTTTGAGAATCGGATAAATCAGAGATATGTTTCTGAATAAATCAGTCAAATTTCTGTTCCACATATCATATGATAATTCATTTACAAAAAAAAATTGTTTATTAATATATATAATTTTGGAAAAAGAAATAATCCGCAACACTGGATTGAAATATACATGTTTGGTATGATCTACCCAAGGCTTGACTTTGTTATTTCTAAACAACTTCTACAGAAAAGTGCATAATAGGAGGAAAATTTAATCAATGTATATCAAAACATATAAATAAATTTTCCAATAACGTTTTCAAACCCTTGTCCGAGGGATACGACTTGATCGGTAATTGTTCGAGATCTTGTTATGTGGGAGTATTATACCTATCAAAAAATATCACAAATAGGAGATACCACACCCACCTCGGTCATCTAATTTGGCATTCATTCTGTGGATTTGTAAACACATGTACGTAGTTTTATGGATACCAATTCACATCCTAATAAAATAAACGTGTCAAGCTTTGTGACACATTGTTATTAGTTACCATCATTCATCGCAAAATGGTTTGATGTCAAAAAACAAAATCAAACAAACAAGCAAACAAAAACAAATAAAAAAAACTATATATTTTTTTTAGCTCATTTAAAACGAATATTTCCAAGACAAGTATTAAAATGTTTGAATTACTTGAATATGACTAATTTCAAGATACCTTTTTGACACAAAACTACATTTATGATGCTTTATTTCGGGTTCGATATCATTATTTGAATATGCAACTGGTTTGTCGGAAAATCGAAAACCTTATGGATTTGAACATTTTATTATCTTCCGATATTACTAATAATGATCAATAATATTCCAGATAGCATTAACACAGTTTTAAAACGGGAACAAGCCTATCGATAATGAGATATTACATGACAGAAATGATGCATACTGAATTGAACATTACAGGGGACAGTTCTTCTATAGTTTGCCGCGTGCAAAGCAGTATATGCCTATCTTCCGAAAAACCTTATGACACTCCTGTTTGTAGGGGTTCATAGTATAATTTTCGGTTTGCTGCGTCTTATCCCCCAAGAGTAATAGCCTATTTGTAATTTTTGTCAAGTTTTGCCAAAATTCTGCCTGAAATTTAAGTATTGATTACAATGTATTTATGACTCGATTGCCCGGGTCAATTAACATGTCTGATAAGGCACGTGGAGTAAATAAAACTGCACTCACAGGTTTAGCCACAGACCTCTATGGGGTTGCATTGTGTGCATGCTGAAGGAAGATGACCTTTAAAACTTTCTATGATATTTCGGTGTAAGTGATCACTGAATGGAATATACGTAGTTCATGCGGTTGTGCATGTATCGCCAGTTTATTGACAGTCTATGATTTTATGAGACTACATAATATATGTATATATTCCGTTTTAAGTTCGGTAGTTCTGTCAGAGAAAAATAATACATTTGCATACGCCTTTGAATCTGTTCAGATGATCTAAACAGGTTCATACGATATGACATTACATACATTACAATCCTATCCTCTTGAGTAGACCAATTATGGAATACGCATCTTCGGTTCTTTTAAGAATATTTTGAAAAAAGGGAGAACGTTTCGTCATCCAGTTTTCAGTATAATAGTTTTGTTAATTAATACTTCTAAATGATATAGAGATTGATTGCTGCATGTGACACCACTTTGATTCTGGCATAAAGAATATTGACGGACCTTTTTACGCGGGGGTTAATGTTCCCTGTTTAATGATGAGCAAGTAAGAAAAAATGGCATGCAGTCACTGTATATTATTTTGTCTTTTTTATCCATTTAAGAAGAGGCGAACAGAGTTTAGGGAGACCTGGAGAAAGGACGGGAGAAAGGAGAAAGGTCCGGGAGAAGGAAGAGAGGGCTGGAAAAAGGAGTGGGAAGGGAGAAAAAAAAATGAAAGGGATACCGGGAGAAAATGGGCAGAAGAAAGGAGAGGGGCGAATGAAAGGAGAGACACACCCTGTTCACCCCCTCATTTTACCTGACTTTTTTTTTTCATTTTCAGAGAAGATTAAATGTATAAGCCCGGCACCTGAATCGGTTTTCAGGGGCTCAGGCTACAGAGCTGCCGAGTGCATCCCTAGCTGGTGGAGAGGGAAATACCCTGTCTATGCGGGATTGTCGGGTCATACATGTAATACGGAAAGCGAACCATAATAGCCGAACTGTGTGAAGAGATGCCATACTCCATGTAGTCTTCTGTATTTTTCTAAAAGGGTCTCGTATAGAAGGCTAAATTTCCTGCCCCTACCCATACTCCCC
>MJUU01054483.1:44577-73535 GCA_002080025.1 Modiolus philippinarum | reverse complement strand
TATATATATATATATATATTATGTGTTTACCTTCATTCATGTTGTTTAACATCTATGTACTAGTAATAACATATCTTTATTCATGAGTGCGTAGCACGAAAAATAAAGAAATGTTATTACTTATTTGTATATTAAATCTTGCCAAATTATCTGTTTTGCTCTTATAAAGCTGTAATTATTCCTTACTATAAAGTACAAACGATAAGACAATTATGTTGGACTACTTTATTGCTGTCAAAGTTTCAGGTTTATACTTAAATATTTGACCACACACTTACGTCATTATCTACATCATGACATTCATTGTTGTTAAATATTGTTTAGAAAGAAAACTCTCGAGTTTATTTATCGCAAAAAGATAAAACAGAAGAAGTGTACGCAAATATGAAGTCCTGTATGGTGACAATTTTTATGCCATTTCTCTGTAAAGAATGTGCACATTTTTAACATAAAACATAAAACTACATCCTATCTGTACAGTGTTAATGACAACTATAATTTGAATAAAAGTAGAAAATAGAATAAAAAAGATTACAGGAAACACCTACAATGGCCGAAAAACATAGCCACATGCCACAAAGTAAATAGGAACTGCACAAGAAAAAAACCACAATAAAAATACAAAAGACAAACGTAAACAACGATAGGAACTCGGGACAGCCGGACTTGGTACCGGTACTAGCAAAAGCCAGCGGTAGGGTTAAACCGGTTTATGGGTACCCAAACCTCCCCTTTCTCTGTCCCGTTTCCCTATAGTATAATAAACATACAAAAGTCCGAATCAATTACAGGTAGAGGCCAGTAACGAAAATCCGTAAAACGTACGACAGAATCAAGAAAACACAACCCAACACAGAACATTTTTGACAAGCCGTCATTATCCCGACTTGAAACGGGCATTTTATTAATAAAATGGTGGGTTAAACCAGGTTTAATTACGAAATAGATTATTGCAAGCGGGCTCTATGCGAATTAGAACATGCTAACTATAGCTTCTGTGTGCCCAAATTGTGTTAAATGTCAAAGCCATGATATTGTCAAAACATTGCCTGCATTCATTGAAGCCCTGGTTTAAAAGCTTACGAATTAAGCAGTGACTACATGCTCTAGCGTAACGGATTAACTTATACAGTACAGTTACTTATTATGTTAAATCAAAGCAAACAATCTACGTTTTGCAAGTGATACATACTACGTATACCGACCAACCGAAAATGGTAACGTAAAAACAAAAGTGCTTCTGTTTTCCCCTCAAATAAAACAGCATAACTATTCAATTAAAAGGAAAGGAAAGCCGCAAACACATACAATCGCCGAATATTATAATCAAAGGCCACAACTTTGGTACAGACACTAGCAAGAGCTAGAGGAAGGATGAAATCGGTTTATGGGTACCCAATCCTCCCTTTTCTCTATCCCGTTTCCCTAGAAAAAAAAGGGAGTAGGCTGAAAGTAAGGATTTGATAGTATGGTCACGCTCGTCGAGAGTAAAGAAACGCGCGCTAATCGTACCAGTTTAGATAGACATGGACTGATATAAAACAATCATATTCAGATGCAAAGAGTAAATTTTGCACATATTATTCTTTTACTTCTGAGAAATTTTTTTCCATAACTCCCTCCAAAATAGAAAAATATTATCTAAATTTCGGTTAAGCAATCAATCATAACCTAAGATTAGAGACTGGTTGTCAGGAGAGAATAGTTAATCCAATCATAGAAAAAGGGTGAAATGCTTCCACAAAAAGATAAGATATGTAATTTCTGTGATACTAAGTTTGTAGAGGAGGAAATCCATTTTCTATTAAAATGTCCTAGGTATAGTTTAAAGAGAAAATTTTTAGGTGTATTTTCATGCAATACACAAATCTTAAAAATCTTAAGGATGAAAACTGATTTATTTGGTTCATGACAAATGATTATGCAAAATTTGTTATATTATTGTGCAGTTTTTTTTAGAATGTATGTTCAGTGTAAGAATGATTTGTATATTTTATATTTTGATTAGCGTTGTTTCTCTGTGCCTGATGTCCGACTGGCTCTCCTTCAACACTATTTTCATTTCATGTATTATCCCTTTTATTTTCTTCCCTTCAATACTTACCAATCATTACTGATGTTTAACTGTTTTATTGTACTCTGTAATTGTTATCCCAATATGGCCCCTTTGACTTGAAAATAAAGAATTTGTTTGTTCGTTATAAACCTCGTAGGGACGAGCTTCAGCAACGTCTCCGTCAAGAAAAAGAAAATTCGAAATAGTGAAATCAAAACCATCCCTTCCATCATAAATTTTCATTTTCATTTTACCAAAGTAAATGATGATACGTAGATCAGGAAAAAGGCAGTATTAAGAGGATCTGAGTTAGTTCTTGTGGAAAATGATTTCATGACTTGTAACTGACAGACGGACAGTGTAAAGGGTAAAGAAAATGCCTTCAATTATGGTAAAGTCCTCGAATGGATTAGATTTGATTAGTCATAAATGACAATTATTGTCATTTTCAGATTTTAATTTCAATGAAATTTTGAATCCCCTGTTAAAGCAAAAAAAAAAGTATTATATGAAAAGCCGTCTTTTTTTACCCTCAAATTAAAAAATGACAAGATATTGTAAATCTATAATTTCCTAGGTTGTCATTAAGGCATAAGTCTCTCAGATATCAATAACAATATATTGGAATTATGTCTTACATTTTGGCAGCTCGCACTCAAACTTAGTTAAACAATGAAAGGATATGGAGTAAATACACACGAGACAAAGTTTCTACAAATACATGGTAGAACCAAGCAAAGGAACAATGCTTTTATTATTGTTCTTTATCTTGAAGTCACCACGAGGCCTTTAACAATGAGCTTTGCTTATACCTCATAGTATGTTCAAGACGGCCTTCTAGCACCGGAGCGGAATTCTTTGCCAAACGTCGACCAACGCTTCATCCATGTCTTTTGTGGTAATGGAAGGGGGGTCGTCAACAAACATAAATTAAATTGGCAAAGTGATCTAACAATCTTATCGTTTTTAAAGAAAATGAGTGAAATTAGCAATAATGGCATATTTTTGACATCCATTGATTAATATTTATGTGTGAGCAACATCCTTACCCAGAAAGACTTTATGATCATGTAAGCTGTCTTTCATAACACCTTTTTGATTCAAAATGATGCTCATATGCAGTGTTACTGAACTCTGAAATCAAATTCAAGGTTGAAAAATTATGGGAGACTGTCAGTTTCTAATATTAGGACAAACCATATCATTATCAACAAAAACAAATGATTTACCAACCTATTACTCTAGGATTCTAATGTAAGTTGCAAGTATATCTGAATACTTGACATAGCTAAGTATGAGAAATACGTCTTGTTGGGGTGTTCTCGACTTATTACTGCTTGTGGCAATTACAAGAATCAGTCAATATTCATTATGATGGAAAATTCGAAACCTCCTTTACGTAATAAACAATGTCGATTACAGAAGGAAAGTAAGTTATCAATTAAAATTATATGTTTGCCATTGCCGATCTTTTACACTTTTTGTGTCGCCTGCACCTAATGCAGAATCGACACATAGGGTTCACTATCCGTCGACTTGCGCCCGTCCGTCCATTTGTATAGCTTCAAAAATTTTCACGTTTCCTAATAAACCACTTCACTTTTCAACCAAGCTTGCAGGAATGCTTCAGTAAATATTGAAGATGTGCACAAGGCTTTTTTTCTTGATTAAGGTTTTTTTCCCAGATTTCAAGGTATTTTTGCACTTTTTTATTTTAGCTTATTCGAGTCTAAAGGGTATGCCTCCATTATATCCTCCTAAACTGCTTAATACTTTTCAACCAAAGCAGGAATGCTTCAGTATATATTGTAGATGTGCACCATGCCTTTTGTTTTCCTTTAAAAAAAATCAAAGATTTTCAAACCTTCATTTTTCTTTCTCGGAGTCTTCAAGGGTAAACCTCGATTATCTGCCACCTCTTTTTGTCATTCTTGCTCATTGGATTCTAAAGGCTTTACCGCCATTATCCACATCTTTATTTTGCAACAAACTCGTAGGAATGCTTTAGCATATATAGCAGATGTGCACCATGCATTTTGCTTTTCGTTTTTTGTTTATTTTTCCATATTTTTATGTTATCATTGAACTTGAACATTTTTAGATATTAAGTGTAAGGTTTGCCTCCTTTATCTACTACATTTGTACTTCTCTTAGCCAATTAAGTGTTTTTTTTACCAAACTTGGAGGAATGCTAATCAGTATTTATTGTAGATGTGTACCATGCATTTTATTTGTATTTTCCTCCCCTTTCATGCTTTTATAATGCTGCGCTCACACGGGATGTATACTTCGAATTGAATTCGAATTCATTTCGAATTAAAAAGCTAATCGTACCTACACGTCATTTTCTGAATTCGAATTGGAATGTGCATTCAATTACATTGAACAAGATGAGTATTTGAATGAGAATAGCAATTCGTTTTGTGACGACGTTAGGACATGAATCGTTTTCAAATGCGAATTAAGCTTCTTCTTCTTCTTCTTACAATTAATTTGGTCCGAGCGATTATTTTGAAATGGTTGAAATGGCTGTATGTTATGACTTCAAACTCCGCACAAATGTGGACCACCATTGTACGCCAAAATAGTTTAAAAAATTTAAACTTTGTCGGATTTCAACAAAAATGATTTCTAGGTAGAGTTTTGTAATCGTGCTAATATACGTGAAATATATTAAACTAAAATTTTGTTAAATAAATATTTTGAAATTAATTAAAAATGGATTTAAATGAACTTTAAAGTTAAAAGTGTAACTTAATATTACATAAACTGTGCATGGTGACAACCCGAAAAATCACTTGTTGTTTGGTTCGCCGAAATAAAATATAATCGAATTCTGTATTTTGTTATTACCAGGTGTGTATTTGTTTAAAATATTTTATAAATAAATTTTGAAAAAATAATAATATTTGATATTTCGTGTCAAGAAATTCATCTATCTAATGAATTTAAAAATTTATAAATTTTATTGAAAAGTTTGTATCTATAAATCGCTGAAATAAAATATCGATTCTGTATTTTGTTGTTACCAGGGCCCAGCCTCGAAAGACGGCATAAGCCGAGAATCAACCAGTCAAACCAGCTAGTTTCCCCCAAAAATCTAATCAGAATTAGAAAATCGTATTTTCCTGCTTTATGTTTGGGAAAGGGGAGACAAAAACAATGTAAAGCAGTCTCTCCCTCTTTCCTACGCAGCAATTTTTCCTGCATGATAGTTTAATGCTGCGAATAAAATAGAATCGTCGAATTGGTCTGCTATTGTTCGCAATTGCAAATTTAATTACTCTTATTATTCTTCCACATCTTTTTATCCCGAGCGATTATTATGAAATGGCTGAAGGAAACAATTCACAACTTTGCACACAGGTACACCACCATCTAAAGTTATAATTTCTTCATTTAATAGGTAAAAATTTCAACTTTGTTGGATTTCAACGAAAATTAATTTCTATGTAGATTTTCAGGCTGCGAATATGGTGAAATCATTAAATTGGTTAAGGTGACATCGGCTTTTGCTCGCAATTGCAAATCTAGTTTGTATTATTCTCATCTCCATACAATAGTTCAGTTTTATGTGCCCCCATTCTTTTTGGTAATGTTGAGCTCCTAACAATTTTGGATTTTCATTGTAGAAGAAAAATTAGCAGACATTGCAAGTCTTGCAGTTTAAGTCTGCAGTTCACAGACCAACAACTCAAGATTTTCACAAATTTTTGGAGGTATTTAGAAGGTCAAACCTGATATTACAAGGCACATATAAACATCAACGATAATCTAAAATTTGAAGATTTATTTTGAGTGGAACATTTCTTCTTTTCAAGCAAACTTCGAGTAGAGGAAACACTTTGCATTCTAAAAGACAAAACATTATCTTTTTGTTGGTGGTTTTTATTATGTATAATACAGATTTCAACAACTTTTCAGTAAATTTTTCGTGAAGTGTCTTCCAAAGTAATTTAGTAAGGGGCGTGCCACTTCTCAATGCAAAAATCCGAAATTTCTCAATATTTGTTTGAATGTGACTGACATGTGAAATACGATTCCCCTGCTTTTTTAAATTTATTGGCATGTTTGGTAATTTGTTTTATCTAACATTGTAAGAGTTTTCATATAAAATACGACAGAAATACTACTAAGCGCGACTTGCATGATACAGAAAGTTGTATCACCACACTGTGGTGATAAAAGAATGGCGCGACGTCGCGCATGTATCCACGTCAACGAAAGCAAAACGTCACGTCAAGCATCAAGTAGTTCCTTGTTTAAAACTGAAAACAATGTAATGTCAAATGAATAAAACTTTTTTCGTATTTATGTTTTGAAGAATGTTAGATAAACAAATTATAAATAAAGATGTGATGGTACAACATTCTTGTATCAGGTCTCGTCGGTTGAATGATTCGCATCAATTGTTGTATGTATCTGAAGACATGTTTATGTTTAAGGTTGTTTTGTACAAATATTCTTTCGAGTATGTTAATCTAGCAGTACAAGTGCGGAATAGAAGATATCGATTTAAGGTAAATGGCGAAACACGACTAGGGTGTGGAATTGCAGAAATGTTCTTTTCTCGGCATTTTCATTGTGAAGTCATATATTGACAATTATACTGCAACCTCTCTATTTGCGTAAGTAAAGTACATTGACTGTATAAATATAAGTGATATACAGTCACTGACTGTATAACACTTTCTCAATGACGTCAACAATGTGTTTCCGTAGAAATTGCTCCATGACGTTGCAAGAAAGCATGGATTCATCTAAAGCTAACGACGTCCGCTTCACTTTTTGAATCATCATTTTCATCGATATATTTTATAAAATTCGGCCTGTTTTATGTTGCAGTATAAAGACAATAATAGTACATTGACTTGACATAAACGAAATATAATGATTCGGCTCGAAACGGTGAAAATGCTCACCAGAGGCTCGCATTTTCCAGCGTTTCTAAGCCTTATCTTTATATTGCGTTTATGTCAAGTCAATGTACTGTTATTGTCTATATATCAAACGTCATATCGTATTAATTTTGCCGCAGATTAGCTGTCTTTTCCCGTAAAATATCTCTCTTTATCAAACGGTGATATATAGACTTTTTTAAGATGTGATCAACAAATAGTTTAATTAAGTGCAGATATCTCTCTTTAAAAAATAGAGCGGTGCTCAAGGTCCCCCGCCTTAGAGTTGTATGTTAGATGAATGGAGTTTTTTTTACCTGTTGCCAGCTTTGAGTGCAATATCCTCAAAAACTGAAAGATACAACAAAAATTTGTTGCCATTTTCATGAAAGCTGTCAAGGAAAGGAATCCAACGGGGAAAATCCCATCGCATTGGATAATAAGTAAAAATTTTACACAAAAACCAAAATGGCATTTTTTGGCCCCCTTCGGTACCTTCAACCCCAATTATCTCGAAAACAGTAAGAGATAGCAAAAAACTGCTGGCATAATAATGAAAGCATTTATTGAGAGGAATCCAATGAAAAAAATCCCATCAAAATCGGATAAAAAATAAAAATTTCCCACACGAACCAAAATGGCATTTTTGTCTCTCTTTGACCCCTTTTACGTGGGAAACGGTACAAGATGGGAAAAAAGGTGCAGGGGAGTGTTTTATTGCATTTTTTACATGAAAGCATTTGCAAAAAACCCCATCAAAATCCAATGAAAAAAAAATTTTGGCCTCTCCCCCCCACCAACACCTTTGACCCCAATTATCTTGAAAACGGTAAGAGATATTGGCATATGTACGAAAGCATTCACTGAGAGAAATCCAATGGAAAAAATCCCATCGAAATCGGATAAAAAATAAAAATTTTCCACACGGACCAAATTTTGGCGCAATAAATTCTATTTTTAGAATTTGTGACATTGACATTTGACCTACTGACCCCAAAATCAATAGTGTTCTTTCCCTTCCCAATTCTTTCCATCTGTAAAAGTTTTGTTTCAATCGGGCAAGGGATACTCAAGTTATCATCCGGAAACGACATCCGGAATGACGGAATGACGGAAAGGCGAATTCTATAGTCCCGCTTTCGCGAAAGGCGGGGGACAAAAATAAGAAAAGTCTTTAAA
Source organism: Modiolus philippinarum (assembly GCA_002080025.1). Lineage (NCBI taxonomy): Eukaryota > Metazoa > Mollusca > Bivalvia > Mytilida > Modiolidae > Modiolus > Modiolus philippinarum. The sequence goes on along the minus strand of MJUU01054483.1, from coordinate 65,402 downwards.
GGGTTAGTAAGAACCGAACCGACAGTCCAAAAAAGAATAACACAAAGACAAGGCAACATCGGAATCACAAAGATACAAAATAAACACGGAAGTTTAATGACAAAAACAATGATCAATGACTTATCATTTTTATTTCATTTTTGGAACAAAAGGGTTAATGCTATCTTAAAATGAGAACATTTCTCTATTACGCTCCAACTACATTAATGTACTCAAATACTCCACAGAAGCTCACGACACTAAAAACCTGGACTTTTTGCACTCGATTTCATATAAGGTCCTTTATCTAGAAATGAACTATCATTCTTAGGTGTTTGATTATTATTCTTGCCATATTCGACATGTCATAATAATTGACATACAAATAATTACATTTCATGCATATTCATTTGAATTCGGTCAATACTGATCACGTGGCATATCATTGTAAAGTTGCAATTCATATGAAACACATTTGACACATGTTTACGTGGCGAATTAATTTGTAAAAATAGAATCCCAATGTGCATGATGTACTTTGCTGAAAATGAATTGTGTTTTTGTATATTCTGTTTAAAATGTAATTATAAGAATTGAATGCATTATTTTGAAGTTTCATGGGAATTATGAAAGTGTTGACCGGGCGCACATTTTCAACATGAAGCGCTACCGCGCTTGATTAAAAATGTGCTTCGGTCAACACTTTCATACCCAAATGAAACTTCGAAATAATGCATTCAATTCTTAAATAAAATGACACCTGTAACATGTTTTCGAAATATCACAGAATGAATGCATGATAAAATTCATATGACAATGACTAATATAGTACTTTTATTGATGACAACATTAAATACAATATTGTTTTGTTCAGCAGACAGATTGAATGATATTAAATGAGACCAGCGACTAAGACAGAACCGATCAGCTGACAAAATGCTTCTAAACAAATGCTCATTTTCATATCTCATCAATAGCTCATTAGATACATAGTAACATAGCATGAAAGTACTTTTATTCGTTGGTTTCAATTTTCGTTTTGTAACGAAAAATCTCTGCTTCGTGGGTTTTGAATTTGTGTTTTAATTCCAATTTAAGAAATAATTAATATTTCGTAGGGTTTTAGGGTGCAGGAGTTTGTCTCTCCTGCACTGTGGAGTCCGTATTAAGATTCCCCGTGAGAGAGATGTATGCTCTCTATATATTTCAGATATGGTGTACTTGTTCTTGAGAGAAATTCTCATATGGATGCACTATCACACTTTCAAATTTTGGCTTTTTTAAAATTTCCAAATAAGGTTCTGACCACCTGTTAATATTGCCCACATCTAATTAATTGATAATGCCAAGTTTGTTTTACAATCGACTTGATGAGTGTCCTTTGTTTGTCTATATGTTGTGATTGTCCACCAGCTAGGGACACTGGTGCTTTTGTCGGGCAAAGGATAACAGTGATTGTAAGAAGACTGCCAAATTAATTAATATTTGTTGACAATTCCGCATCCCTGACCAGATTAAACATGGATGTAGCGTTGCTCGATATCTAGTAATGAATTTCGCTCCAACCGGTGCTATAAGGTATGAGCAAAGCTCATTATTGAAGGCCTTATGGTGACTTCAAGATGAAGAACAACTATGAAAGCGTTGTTCCATTGCTTGGTTTACCATATATTGACTTTGTCTCATTTGCATTTACCCCATATCCATATCCCTTTATCATTTCAATTTCGTGGTTTCAGTCAATAATTCACTAATATTGAAACTTTGTGAATAATGATACTTTCACAGTATATATCTATATATATATATATTTACGTACAATTCATGAATGCTGTCCAATCTGAACTAAACAGAAATATATAACCTTCCAAACATTTTTACAGTGAAACCTATTTTAGTTTGTCCAACATTTTCAGATATCCAATGTCCCCAGGATGAAAGTTAGCTGTATGTTCTTCCACGATGGGAATGTTTGCCCGACAAAAAATTAAAACAAATCACAATATTTGTGAAATACAAACATGTACTAGTACCTTCCATTCTCCATTGTTATTATACTTAAGTTCATTTATTCATGAGCAAAATATGCTTTTCCAATAGGGTCATATTTCAAATAATTCACGCGGCGGCTGAAGTGTTTGTTGAATGACGATTGAAATGAAGATTTTGTACTTGACCTCCAATACATCGTATCAGTACAGTTTGGTTCCAATTACTTGAGCAGTTTCAAAGAAGACGTTCAAAAAGTTTTTCCTATGTTTAGAAACAACTGACATACATCATTCCTGTAAAAGTTACTCCGTTTACTTCAATAGTTTCAATAGAGATGCCGATATGATTCATCACACATAGGGCAGTGTCAATCTTTTATTCACTTTTGGTATTTGTTCTCTTATAAGAATTTGATATACATGTATACATCTTTCGGTTTTTGGTCTTCCAAATGTTAAAATTTTATCTGTACTAGAGAGATATAAGTTGTCAAAGTTGCAATCTGCGGAAACTAAAATTACAGAAACTTCGATATTAAGTTATTTGGAACTCTTTATTAATTGAAGAAAAAAATATATGAAATAAGCTTCTCTGCATTTACAGTTTTCTAAAATGATGAAACCACTGGTATTTGCAAAAGGAAATCGAACCTTCAGGTGCATTTTTCAGTTTATGAAATTAGTTCCAGTTTTCATACATTAAATGAGAAAATCGAATCTTGAGGTGTATCGTTGTTTTTAAAGTAGCCACAACGAAATTTGCCGCGACTTTTCTCCAAATATCTTTTAAGTAAATGTTAAGGGATGACATGGCATACACCAATGGAAATCTAATTTTTTGCCGCTTTAGACCATGCATTACCATAATTTTGCAATAAAGGGCTAAAAAGTTTTCTATTACCCTTCTATGTTATTTTAACAGAAAATTTGAGTCAAAAACAGAGGGAGTATACCTGGTTAATTGAATACCTGTATTTATTGTTATAATGCCCTGGGGTCTATCGATTAACCAAAACAAGTGGGTCGGGAGTTAATCTCGATTGCGAAGCAAAAGATTAATTAAGTAATTACTTGATAAAGTGTAAAAAAAAACTTTTTACCAGTAAACAAATTTATTTTAATAAAAGTAAATGGTAACTGGATATTGGTTCTCTAATTTTATTCTCAGATTTACCTAAACATTTTTATGCAAATTAATAAACAAATCAAAATTATGTTTGTTCATTGGCCATCTGAATAAACAACAAATGCAAATAAGTAATCCATTGGCAATGGATTTTTTGTCTTTTCATTGGTTCTTTGGTTTGCGTAAATCATTTATCAATCACTCCCACATAGAATTTCCTTAAAATTTGAGTGAAATAAACATTAAAGTCTATGAAAAATATTTTTATTTGAACTTTGATTATTTCGGTAAATATACCAAGAGTAGCAAAAAATTAGAAACTGATGCATATATGTTTTATAAGGGTATTATTTAAAACAAAATAGGTACAGCAATTTAAGCTGCGACAAAATTCGTTGTGCGTACTTTAATAACCAGTATTTGATGTTTTTAGAAGTTTAAAATCGATTCTCAAAAAAGATTCAAAATCAGATCTGGTTTGACTGTTAGAAAAACAACCTTCTGCATACGTTTAAAACTATCCTATATCTTCATAATTATATTTATATGGCATTGATTTGCACTTCATTTATGTCTGTCTTATAAAAACTTACATTTTGTTTCTCGCAAACATAATGGTTGCCTGCAGAACAAAGGGAATTATTCCATTTATAGTTGAAAGGATGACGAAGTTCAATACAGTCTTCTTTGGTAGCATCAGGTTGTCCTGGGTACCAGTCAGCAAAGATCAACAGTTCATTTCCATTTTCCATTTGTAAAACAATTTGCTCCAATCCATGTACTACCCATCTTCCGTTCTAATAACAAAATTTAGATGTGTTAAATGTTCGTACTTGATTGTTGTTATTTTGAATATTACGGCAGTCCTATTAGATGATATCGAAGATCATGCTCCGCAATCCCGTAATTATCTCTTCGTAAGTGTTATCTTTCTTGGACGTGGGCAAACAATAATCTCCAGAACTTCAATATAAGTTTGTTTTTTTTATTCACATAGATAGATGAATTTGTCTTTAAATGATTTTGTATTAATTATTAAATCTCAGAAATCATCCGATATTAAATATTTTCTGTCAAACAGTTATTAATTAAGTGACTATGAAATCAGTCAATTTCCTTCCAATATCTAAATTTTTGTAAATTTTGTTGAAAACAAAGGAGTATCTCCCTCATCTAGATCATATTGGTTATTTGTTCTCAATCAGTTTTTTAACATCTTTGAGTTTATGGTCTTCCAACCGTTTGGATTTTATCTGCACTGAAAAGACACAAGTTGTCGAAATGCTCATATGCAGAAACTAAATTTACAGTGAGTTCGGGTTTTAGTTATTTGCCTGTCATTGATAGAAATATTATATTTCCGTTGGGCATACCTGTAAAAATATGATTCAAAATATTTTCTTTCTATTGCTTCATATATTGACACCTTTGATTTTATTAGAAAAAATCTAGTTTTAAAGAAATTAATATAAGAATATTCCTGTTTTCCTTAGTAGTCAGTACTAAAGGGAGTGTGGAACCAGTTAATATCCATTCCAGAATCAGTCTTAAAGTCTAAATTAGAGATTGCAGACCATGAACATGGATATGGTCTATAGACCTTTTTCATATTTATTTCCTATCTCGACTTTGATTCCGTTTTTATTACGTTTTCAACAAAGGGAAGTAACCTACTAAGCAGATAGTCTTGTTAACGGTTCCATTGTAGCAAAGGGCAGCGGCAAAGTACGAATACGAAAATATATATCATTTGAGTACGGGTTATATCTTGATTGTCTTAGATTTATTATTTCAAGTTATATGGGAACTTAACAAAATGATTTTGTTTGTTGGCCTGCCTTTCCATAATGAGACAGAAAACAAGGTTGTTGGTTGTTAGCGAGTAATTTCCCTTTGAAAAGCATGCTTTAATGACAGCAAATTTTCATATATCGTAGATATGAATATCCTCTATTTATTCTGCATTTGGATATTTGTTGTCTCGAATTTGTCGTTCGGCCAATGGACTTCCCTTCCCGGTTTTTCCCTCTTTTTATATTACATATTCATTCAAAATAACAATAAATGAATGAACAAATAAATAAATATTTTTTTGTAAGAATTAGAATGATTAAATGTGTAGAAACGAACATCAGACATATTGATTACTGCAACGAGAAAGCATCACCAATATCGCAGTTAAATGAGAAAAAACCGGTTTATTATCGATGGGTGTGAGAAGAAAGCAGGTTTCAAATTGTTGCAATGCGTGTCACATAAACCAACAGCTTTCACAAGCTTGTCGACAATTTGCTAACAGTATTTTAAATTTGTTCCATAGTTAATTTACCATTATTTAAAGTAGCTAGGTATAAATGCCCTATATGAATAAGAACTTTGTCAGTCAAGTTTAAGTTTACAAATATAGTGTAAAATTTATTTTAGTTTTAATTTCAATTGATTCTATAAAGTTACTTCCCTTCACTCACAAATATGCGTAAACCCCATTCAAGACTTAACATCCCAAGACCATTTTTCTGTATCATTTCAGGCATATAAACATTCCTGGACTATCTTTAAATTCATTATGTTTTCAAAAAAGTAATAATTTTGACAATACGCCGTGGATATTTTAATTTTTTTCCCTCCATTTATGGTAAGGTTAATTTATGATATTTTATTTTATTTCAATTTTGAACTAATTAATTTATGATGTTTTATTTCATTTCATTTTTGAACTAATTAAACTAATCAAAATTTCTTCTCATATTTATTTAAAATCGCTTCTCTGAAATCCCTATGATAGCTAATATTTCATTTTGATGGTAACATCAGAAGGAAAATAGAAACTGTATAATCACCCTATAGGATCACTGTACCCGATAAAATTATTGTTGGTCAGGTGGCACATTGTTCGTATGCAATAAACAAGATATGCATGAATGAACTGAATCTTTAACTGCAGAAAATACATACATCAGAAGTTTTTACCGTATTTTTTTTTCCAAAATTACTTCAATATCATGTGTCCTTTAAACTTACGCTTTCCCGTGCAGGAATGATGAGAGCAAAAGATATTGTAAAGTCAGGACCTAATTTCTTTATAAATTTACCATTTCTCGTGGTAATTTCAAACATTCTTCTGTGTTTTTTTCACAGAAGAATGGGTCAAAAGATGACATATGATGATCCAAAGCTGTCATGAACAGAAATAAAATGTCCGATGTAGGGCGTAGCATTGCGGTAGATTTTTGTAGCTGTACGCAGTGTTTTTTTTGTGGGTCACTTTTTCGGATTGTTGGAGCGCAACACTGTAGTGAAACTATACGCATAGTTGGACTCAATGTATTACGAAAACTGTTGTTTTGTTCTTCATAATTGGGAAAAGACGGATGTTTTCGTCATCTTTTTTAATTAAAAGGCACCTAGAGTCGCCAAGATTCAAATAAATATATTTTCAATCACTATGCAATTATATACGACTTTTAGACCGCGTTGATGTGTTTTAGACTGACGGTTCGGTTTCACTTACTTTACATTGTATTTGTTAGGGGAAATAGCCGCTAATATCATACTTAAAACCAAACCCCATTAGTTCGTGCACACGCTATGTGTCCTCGCGACTAGATTCATTTGAATGGAAAATAGTACTTCACTTTTCTATCATTTTTTGAATCATAGTATTCCACTATATTTGAATATTTGAATATATGCAACTGATAAAGTAAGTAAGAACCGAACCGTCAATCCAAAATGAACAATCCAACGACAATGGCTAAGAAAGGGAAAGTTCACATTTGGGATATTAAAATCATCACGCTTGTCATACAGCTTAGATTTCAAATGTCCATCTTCGTCAATATACAATAAAAGATCTAGGTACGAAGCTGAAGTAGGTGTTTCAGTTGTTTCTTTAATTTCAAGCTCATTGGGATAGATCTGATGTAAATACTCCTTAAATTTAGGATTATTAAGAGAAAATACATCGTCTATGTAGCGGAAGCTGAAATTAAAGAACTGGGCTCAATGTTTTCGTTTTCTTTGAATAAGCCCTTGTAAAAACTTGGCCTCGTACGAGTAAAGGAAAAGTTCAGCTAAAAGCGGGGCACAGTTAGTTCCCATAGGAATCCGTATTGTCTGTTGGAAAACACGACCTCCGAATTCGACAAAAATATGGTCGATCAAAAATTCTAACATTTCGATTACGTCAGTGTACTTCTTGTTTTGAATCAGTGTGTTTCTTAACAAAATATGTCTTGTCTTTCCCTATAACTAAATAGGTGTATCTGCGTTCTCCATTTTTAGTGCAGAAACATTGATGTATTAAATCTGCAATTACTGTTTTCAGTTTATTGTGTGGCAGGGTTGTATAAAGAGTAGAAAAGTCAAAACTTTGAATGCAATGACAATGGGTAAGACTGGTTGAGGATAGCTGTTCAAGGAGATCTTTGGAAACAGTATGTTGTTAGAAGCTTTGTCTGCAGGGACAATGACGTAATTTTCATGGAGGTTGGACAGAGTTTTTACTACGAGGAGATCTTCAAATATACTGGGATTCCTGGATTTCATTGCTGTTTTTAAGCGCCGGATGCGATTTACAATTAATGAATTAATCGACCTGATCCAGTCGGACAATGTCTCAAAGTCCTTTTTCTCTTTCTTTGCCCACTTCCTAGCATAGTCTTCAACTATGAATAAAGGGTAAAAAAATATCCATATTAAGCGCCTGGTAAAAATGGGACATATTTTTATACACACCACTGATTCCAAAAAGTGTGAAGAAGAAGGTGACATTGCAGTGCTGGAATTTTAATTTGAATTGACAATTTAAGTCCGGGTGTTACAGCAGACAGCGGAAATCTTTTAGCCGAATTATTTCTTTATTCTCTTTCATATAGGTTCATTCAGCTCAAGCTAAAAAAACACAATTTCAGTTTCAGATATTAAAATGATGTTCTTTCATTGAACAATTCACAGTTTAAAGAATACGTACATTGTATATACCAAAAGGAACTCGAATTAAAGAGACCATCAATGTACTAAAATCAGAATCTTACCTTGATTAAACCTCTAGTCTATATTGCAAACTCTCAATGTATGAAAACAAAACTTCACGACCAGCGTTATGACTTTGACTTTCCAATAGTGAATTTCCGTTTTTGAGCAGTAAGATTCCCCCAACCCAGCATATAGGGTCATTTCAGCTAGAACTCATTCACTGTTGTTGGGCCAGTAGTTCCTACATAAAGTTTGTCAACAGAACGAAATTACTCTCTCAAAGTTTTTACATCAGTTTATGTTCAGCAACTGCAGCACCCATCACTACAGAAGTTTTACGGTCGTCACCATGATTCGACAGACCAATACAATGTTTTTATTTCGCAAATGTGAATATTTTTTTATTATGTTAATTTGTAATCTTAAAACAGAACATAACCGATTATGACAAAACTGGACTTTTCATTGCAGTGTGACGGATGCCATGCTTGAAACATATAATTTTTACCATCCCTTATAATACCCTCGGTTTTCAGTTGTTCAAAATGGTTGTTTTGATTTTCAGAGTTTCTTTGTATATCGCACTGTTATATTTTGGTTTGTCTTCGTCGATGATGTTTGTAAAACGAATGGGTCTTTCTGATGTTTGTATATTAAAGATTAAAAATGTTTTTAACATTTATCTTGTTTGAGGGTTAGGGAAGGAACACATTCCATTGATTTAATAGCTTTTGTGAAAAGGTTAAAAATGACATCTGCCTCTTGCATAGCTCTGTTCTTAGTTGATTTTGGCTTCCCTTTTTATAATCTATTGGCAATTTGCTTTCTATCAAATTTTACACATATTTTGGTATATGGATTTCCAAATGCTTTGATTTGATCTGCACTGAAGAGACATAAGTTGTCGAAATGCGCATCCGCAGAAACTAAATTTTTCACATGCCACAATGTACCAAGGAGCTGCACAAGAAAAAAAATCTGCAATAAAAAACAAAAGACAAACGTACACAACAATAGGAACTCGGGACAGCAGGACATGGTACCGGCACTAGCAAAAGCCAGCGGTAGGGTTAAACCGATTTATGGGTATCCAAACCCCACTTTATCTGTCCCTTTTCCCTATAGTTAAAAAAAAACATCGAATAAATATAAGTCATTTGTTCAGAGAACAAATGTAGGTCTACCCGAAGAAAATTTTTAGCAAAGTCTCGTAATAAGTGTTTTGGCTTGATGAAACAAGAAAAATTTTCTTCATTACATGTCATCAGCCATCTCTTACAGTTTACGAGTTAAATCATTGAACAAAAAAATTTAAATCGTTAACAAAGTTGTATTTTGTAAAACTGAACATTTTCCCCATAACATGTCATTAGCCATCTCTTTCGGTTTACGGGTTTAATCATTTATCACGAAAAAAATCTATGGTTGCTAAGGACTCATTGTGTTGCTAAGGACTTTGAACTTTGATTTTAATGTGATATTGTAGGTAATACAAAGCCGAACATTTTCGCAATTCAAAGTTTTTTCTATCTCTTACAGTTTTTGAGATATAAGCAAGAAACCTCAATTTTGGACCCGAAAAACAGTTTTCGTATCCTAAGTCCATAACGCTTGGTCCAATAATTTTTGACCCAATATATTAAATGTAGATCTTGATAAAATACACATTTTATTTATTACATGTTATCAACTATCTATCACAGTTTCCAAGATATACTATAAAAATATATGGTTGCTAAGGATTTCATTATTGTTGCTAAGGACTTGGAATTTTTTCCTTGATGTCATTTTATAGGTCATATTAAACTGAACATTTTTGCTTTTTAAGTTTCTGTCTATCTCTTACTGTTTCTGAGATATAAGCAAAAAAAAAACCTCTATTTCAGACCCCGAAAAACAGTTTACGGACCGTAGGTCCATAGCGGTTGGTCCAAAAATTTTGGACTCATTTCCTCTTTACAACATTACGAAACTTTTTGCCTATGGTTGCTAAGGACTTTTATGGCAAATAACGTTGTTGCTAAGGACCTTGACCTTTGACCTTGACCCCATTTTATCGGCCATATTGAGCTGAACAATTTATCTTCTGTATAGTTTCTTCGTATCTTTAATAGTTTTTGAGATATAGGCAAAAAACTCTAAAATCGGACCCCCGAAAAAGGGTTTTTGGGCCATAGGTCCAAAATAAATGGTCCAATCATTTTGGACCCCCAGTGTCAAATGTAGACCTCAATGAGACAAACATTCTCTCAAATACATTTGATCATCTATCTCTTACAGTTAAAGTGATAACAAGGCAAAAGGTCATCAGTGACCTTGACCGGTGACCTTTGACCTTGACATTTTTAGATGGCCATATATGACTTATGAACAATGGTGAAGGTTTCAAGTTTCTACGACTTATCGTTTTGGGAGTATTTAGCATTAACGCAAACTCAAAATCTTTCAAAGGGCAATAACTCATGTAAAGAGTCGTCAAATCTCTTCGAACCAAATGTAACAAAGTTGCGTCTCATGATAATGAACATTTTTCCCATTATATGTTTTCAGCCATCTATTACGGTTTTGAGTTTAAGCGATAACAAGGGGTAAGGTCAAAGGTAAAAGTCACCGATGACCTTAGACCTTGACATTTTTAGATGTAACTTATATCAACTAAGAATAATGGTGAAGGTCCCATGTCTCTACGACTAACCGTTTAGAAGTTTTGAGCGATGACGGAAATTGAAAATCTTCAAAGGGCAATAACCCCCCAAAAAGTATACCGCACGGTTTCGGACCAAATGTAATGAAGTTCCGTCATGACCTAACGAACATTTTCCCCATTACACTTCATCAGCCATCTTTTACGGTTTTCCAGTTTAAGCGATCACAAGGTATTTAGTGAAAAGGGGAAGAACTCCGTAACGGAACAAAATTCCGAATGTGGCCCTCGTCTGCGAAAAGTTTATGTCTGCCCGGTATTTTGTGCGAAAGCTCAATTCGACATGTCTCGTACAGCTTTGGGCCGAAGAGTTTAAAAGTTGGCGGAAAAAAAAAGAAGAAATACTATAAGGTCTACCGAGAAGGTTCTCGGGTAGACCTTAAATACAGGAAGACTACTATCTCCATGACCACAATCTTGAAAGAAGAGAAAAAGACAATACGCTATTTTAAAAGATTGGCCAATGGCTGATCGCCGCTAAACTGCCGGCTAGCTCAAATTGATCCAAATTGTCTTTTTTTCTAGTCAACTGTAGCTAAATGGTTCGTCAAGATTAAGTCGTTCATTTGCAGAGCAATTGTTGGGTCAAAGTTGGATATCTAGACTAAGGTAACTGAGTCTGAAGTGTAGTCATCATTCGTCAATCAAGATCTAATAAAATCGTTTTATACCATACTGAAGCTAAAAGTTCGTTAAGTTATAGTTGTTCATCTCATTTGTAGAGCGATTGTCGAGTCAAAGGTGGATATCTAGTCAAAGTTAACAGCGCAACTGAAAATTTGTGGCTGAAGAAAACAGTAATTGGTACGTAAAATTGGTGCAGTAACTGAAGACAGTTTTATTGCCTCCATTTAGATGGTGTTCTAGATACACAGACAATACCTTAGCAAAAAGAAAGAAAGAAGGAAATCCTCAAATCAAATATCTAAAACAGAGTAGATGTAACATAATGGAGACATCATGACAAATACAAAACAAATTAAAAAACGACAGGAACGCTAAAAAAACCGAAAACACTGAAAATGTTAATCCTAAAAGAATTTGGGGTATTATCAGGTGCTCCGGAATTGTAAGTATGATCTTTTCTCTAATTCTTGTTCAAAATAAATACTTCCCAAATGATGTTAGATGAACTTAATAATCAACATGTTTAGACATTGATCTCACTTGCTGATTGGTTGTCTCGTGTCAGTTTCTAGAAATAGTGCAACCGGATGTTGATGAAATTAACACCTGCATCATTGTCTAGCGAATTGATTTATACATTTTATGACTAAGATAACTAAATTTATTGATAATATGAAATTTTTTATCAAAAATATTACACTTAACACCCCTTTCAATGAAAGGCGCAATGATACACATAGCAACGCTGATAGCAACAAAATGGCGGCATACTTGAGACTGGAGACTACGGAGATCGCTTTACGTCAAATAAATTACGTAGGAATTAGAGAAAAAATCTCTAACATTGTTTTCCGGTTTATTACGATAATTTCTCACATCTCGATAGTTAAATTTTCACATTTTAAAGTTCTCGGATAAACCTCGAACTTTGAAATGTGAAAATTTAACTATCTCGATGTGAGAAATATACGTAATAAACTGGAAACAATGTTAGAGACTATATCTCCACACGTGGCACCCTTTACTAATAAGGTGTTTTTATATCTGACATAAAGCTGATTGGTAAATAACAAAATACCGAAGTTACTGTAAATTTAGTTTCTGCGGATGCGCATTTCGACAACTTATGTCTCTTCAGTGCAGATCAAATCAAAACATTTGGAAATCCATATACCAAAATATGTGTAAAATTTGATAGAAAGCAAATTGCCAATAGATTATAAAAAGGGAAGCCAAAATCAACTAAGGACAGAGCTATGCAAGAGGCAAATGTCATTTTTAACCTTTTCACATATTGATGCGCCACATATCCCGGGGACATATTTCACAATACACTTCTGGGAAAGGCATAGCACGACCTTTTCGATTCTTAAGACCGATTTAATTTCATATTTGTTGAAAACCAGGTGCGTTGCTGTATTAGATTTAAACCCCTGTTTCAGGTAAGACCGTTTAACCCGTACAAAACTAGCATTAGTAGCCAGGTCGAGATACAAAAGTGCATATACGTTACTTCTACATCATACTCTCACAAAAGCATTGATGTTTCTTTGAGACCAAATCATTACATCATAATCTTAAATTACCTCTGCTTTTTGCCAAGATATTTTCTGTGCACTAAACCAGTAGCAGTGGTCTTTAAAGTGTTTCCAGTCCTGTGGATATTTCGTTTGTTTTTCTGCAACAAAATCAGCATATTAATTTTGCTGATCGCCCTTGATAAAAGCATATAATAAAACTAGGAAAAAGAAGGGAAACGGGGAATGTGTCAAAGCGACAACGACCCAAAGGGGAGTAATAACAACTCAAAGCCACCATAAGATCTTCAATGAACGGTGAGGAAACCCACACCCAACGGCAGGTCGGAGTTGGCCCCTAAAAAAGGAGTAATCAAGTTCAGCGAAATAAACATCGTCCTAGACTCCCATAGACATAAAGTGAACTCACTAGAAAACAGACAAGACACACAAAGGCTCAAGATTATGGATTTCCTTTGTTTGGGTTCTAGTGCTGCTGATGAGGAATAAATTTCCGAAATGGCCATACAGCTCATTAAAATAATTGCAGTTGGAGTTAACATATGTGTTATGGTCTCATGTTCATTTACTCCATATCCCTTCGTAAAATATTTAATACAGGGGTTTGTCTTTTATTGCAGTGTGGAGTTGGTAAAACAATTCCCCGTGGTAGAGATGTATGCTCTTTATTTTTCTTAGATATGGTGTACTTGTACATGAGATAATATCTCATGTGTACAAGTTGTTCAATTACTATTATCTAAATTTATATAAATTCTAAAACCGAAGAAATAACTCCGTCCATCGTAGTTTTGTCTTTAGCTATATTAATTTTGATATTTCTGATTATTCGGATTTCGTTTGGTTTTATGCATTTTAAATATTTTTTGAGATTATGGATTTCCTTTGTTGGAGTTCTAGTGCTGCTGATGAGGAATAAATTTCCGAAATGGCCATACAGCTCATTAAAATTATTGCAGTTGGAGTTATCATATGTGTTATGGTCTCATGTTCATTTACTCCATATCCTTTCGTAAAATATTTAATAAATTTCCTGACTTAGGACAGGCGCAAACCTGCTGCTGCGGGATAAACTAGTTTTATTGGGCCCAAACCTTCCCCCTATAGCCAATGTGATAAATAAAAAAAAACAATCGTAACAACAGTAAAATTCAGTTGGCAACAGGACTGAGTCAATTGTGAGAAATGAAACTGAGAGAACTAAATATACGGACATAAACATGAAATCACAAGAGACTACTAGCAGTTAACTGACATGCCTGCACCAGACCCATTACCAACTGACAAATTAAGTTATGTACCCTCAGTATACAGCTTCCATCAAGATCCCTTCCTGTTAGGAGTTTAGCATAATGATTTCATGTATATACCGGAATACACAACCCGTGTCCATGCAATACTGATTTTAGAAATTTAGAATGCGTTTAGTTAAAATGCAAATACCCTATCAAACAAGAGGCTCTCAAGAGCCTGTATCGCTCACCTGGACCATGGCTGACATAAATAAAAGGCATTTCCAATAGGAAACACAAAATTTAACTGAATACTTTTTTTTCCTAAATTACATTGTTCTTGTTTGGTTTCCATGGCAACCGAAAGCTCCACCATCCACTACAACCCATAACAGAACACCATTCAAAAAAAAATTGGGCAGGGGTTCCCCTTATAATTAAGGTAATACATGTTGCTGAAATCAAAACATTCAGACCACAATTCAAATAAGAATTCAAAAATTTGGACAGAGGTTCTAATTGGACTAGTAGTTTCTGAGAAGAAGATCTTTGAATGTATATTCCATAGGTCCAATGCTAAAACTATGTTCCCGCTGGTGGCCATCTTGGATGAGGGATGGACCTGCCAGATACCCTTTTTGGTAGGTACCATCTAAGGGCCATTTTGACTACGTTTGGTTATAAATGGACTGGTAATTTCTGAGAAGATCTTTGAATGTCTTTTCCATAGGGTCCAATGTTAAAACTGTGTTCCCCGCTGGCGGCCATCTTGGATGAGGTACGGACCTGCTGGATATATTTTTTGGAAGGGACCATCTAACGAACATTGTTACTAAGTTTGGTTATAATTAGACTGGTAGTTTCTGACAAGAAGATCTTTGAATGTCCTTCCCATAGGGTCCAATGTTAAAACTATGTTCCCCGCCGGCGGCCATCTTGGACTAGGTATGGACCTGCCGGATACTTTTTTTGGAAGGGACCATCTAAGGACCATTGTGACTAAGTTTGGTTATAATTGGACTGGTAGTTTCCGAGAAGATCTTTGAATGTCTTTTCCATAGGGTCCAATGTTGAAACTATGTTCGCCGCTGGCGGCCATCTTGGATGAGGTACGGACCTGCCGGATACCTTTTTTGGATGGGACCATCTAAGAACCATTGTGACTAAGTTTGGTTATAATTGGGCTTGTAGTTTCTGAGATCTTTGAATGTGTTTTCCTATAGGGTCCAATGTTAAAACTATGTTCCCCGCTGGCGGCCATTTTGGATTAAGTACGGACCTGCGGGATACCTTTTTTGGAAGGGACTATCTAAGGAACATTGTGACTAAGTTTGGTTATAATTGGACTGATATTTTCTGAGAAGAGGATCTTTGAATGTGTTTTCCCATATGATCCAATGTCAAAACTGTTTTCCCCGCTGGCGGCCATCTTGGATTAGGTACAGACCTGCCGGATACATTTTTTGGAAGGGACCATCTAAGGACCATTGTCACTAAGTTTGGTTATAATTGGACTGGTAGTTTCTGAGAAGAAGATCTTTGAATGTGTTTACCCATAGGGTCCAATGTTAAAACTATGTTCCCCGTTGGCGGCCATCTTGGATTAGGTACGGAACTGTCGGATACCCTTTTTGGAAGGGACCATCTTAGGACCATTGTGACTAAGTTTGGTTATAATTGGACTGGTAGTTTCTGAGAAGAAGATCTTTGAATGTCTTTTCCATAGGGTCCAATGTTAAAACCATGTTCCCCACTGGCGGCCATCTTGGATGAGGTACGAACCTGCCGGATACCTTTTTTGGATGGGACCATCTAAGAACCATTGTGACTAAGTTTGGTGCCAATTGGCTCAGTAGTTTCAGAGAAGAAGATCTTTGAATGTGTTTTCCAATAGGGTCCAATGTTAAAACTATGTTCCCCGCTGGCGGCCATCTTGGATTAGGTAGGGACCTGCCGGATACCTTTTTTAGAAGGGACCATCTAAGGACCATTGTGACTAAGTTTGGTTATAATTGGACTGGTAGTTTCTGAGAGGAAGATCTTTGAATGTGTTTACCCATAGGGTCCAGTTCCCCGTTGACGGCCATCTTGGATGAGGTACGGACCTGCCGGATATCTTTTTTAAATGGGACCACCCAAGGACTATTGTGACCAAATTTCTTCCCGATTGGCCCAGTGGTTTCAGAGGAGAAGATCTTTGAATGAAAAGCTTACGCCGGACGGACGGACGACGGGACGCCGGACGCCAAGTGATGGCAAAAGCTCACCCTGGCATAGCCAGGTGAGCTAAAAATTACATCGATTTCAAGTCAATTTTTTTCGGCTGATATTACTTCTTTTTCACCTTTTTAGCAAAAAAATCACATTTAATTGAAAACCCTCAGCTGTTATTTTATGATTGACAAGCGAATATCTTTAAATGATCTTTTTTTTTACTTCAACACTTGCTTGTTTTTGAAATCTCCCTTAGTTTTGATTTTCTGCATTTTTTCCTAAAACACAACCTTTAATACATTGATTGTTGACATGTGAATATAATGTGCTCTACTTGGTACAAATACAAAATTATCGCAGAGTAAGTTTTTGAGTTCTGATGCAATAGACATTATATAAGAAAGTTACTGTGTATTTTGCAACTTGGGTATTTTTGTATTTTGTAATTATTAGACCGATTCCACTACTGGCGGATCAAAGGTCCCCGAGGGTATTCACCAGTCCAATAAGTCAGCCTAATTATGTCTGTCATGAAAATTTTACGTTGCGTCTTTTTTTTTTTCTTTTTTTTTTAAGAAATTTACTGTTTTTATCGAAATTCTAACCCCTGGTTTCGCTTTATATTTTGATTTTTGGTAATTAGTACTTCGCTTCTAACTATCATTTTTCCGTATTATTTGATTCTAATGCTGCTGATGAGTGGTCATTTCTTGAAACACGTGTACCGCATAATTTATTCACTGTTATAAAGGATTTAATTTTTAGTTTGTCGTTACGTTTAGAATTGCACTATACTTGATGTATGGTCGGACCATACGCATAAGGTCGGACCGTATGAATATACTTGTATGGTCTGCTACGAGCTGGGCGCGTATATTTAGACCGTATGAGTACAAAGAAAAAGACGGACACTACATTCGTTATTCAAACAAAGAAGTAAGTTATAGTCAAAACTGATAGCACTGAAAACCGTATAAATTATTAGGTCTTTATAAAAATTATCCACTTACTAAGGAACCGACCATTTAACCTGAAGGGGGGGGGGGGTATGTTTTTTTTACAATTTATTTAGTTTTTTCACGTATATCAACAAAATATTTCTTTTCAAATTTAACATTATTTTTTGGGGGCAGAAAGCCTCCGTCAGAAATTTTTTTTCAGCATTTTGGCAGCCAAAATATTTTTTTCACATAAAATCGGCTCCAGATTATTTTCCCCCTTTTCAAGTTAAATGGTCGGTCCCTTAGGATAAATTTTCCAGTTACATGATTTTTTAGAGTGAAAACGGGATTGACAAATTATCTTACCCGGAATTCGGGATTCTACATTTATTTTCACGAGAATGTGGTATAAGACCTACTCCTACCCCCTCTTTATTGAATAGATATGTTTAAACCAATCACGATCTAAGTAGTGAAATTGCTTTGGCCTATGATGTGATTAAATTATAAATATACAAAAAATCACATAGTTTTTCTGCTAAAGCTATCAATATAATATTTTGAGACGACCACATTTTTGTATATTAATGACGCATGCGTTAGATGTAAACTTCCGAGACGAAAACGTGAAAAGGCGAAAACACGAAAACGCAAAAACACGAAAAGGCGAAAACACGAAAAGGCGAAAACGCGAAAACACGAAAACGCGAAAACACGAAAATGCGAAAACGCGAAAACACGAAAACGCGAAAAGGCGAAAAGGCGAAAAGGCGAAAACACGAAAACGCGAAAACGCGAAAAGCCGAAGAGGCAAAAATGCGAGATTTTACCCACGAAAACGCGAGATGTCTAGCGCGAAAAAGGGAAAAGGCGAGATCTATTCAATTTCGTGTTTTCGCGTTTTCGTCTTCATGTTTTCGCGTTTTCGTGTCCGGGATTTCGCGTTTTCGCGTTTTCGTTCTCGCGTTTTCGCCTTTTCGCGTTTTCGACTTTTCGTGTTTTCGCGTTTTCGCTTTCTTGATCTCGCGTTTTCGCCTTTTCGCGTTGTTGAATGATAGCACGAAAACACGAAAACGTGAAAACGCGAAAATGGCCGCATCCGGCTTCCATACGAAATAGAAGATACAAGAGGTCCTATATTCTCTACGGTAGCTTTCACTATGCTTGCAAATGTATGGTGCTTTCTGTCACGTCCGCTCTTTACTTTTTTTTAGTTTCTTCACCGGGAAGTAAATTGCTTTCTTTGCGACTTTATTAAAACTCACCTCTGCTTCCTGAATTGTCATACTGTTGAATATATGTTTTCCCGATTTGGTAAGGGTGAAGTACGTATGTATACGTATATTCTTTTACAGCTTCAAATTTATGGTGAAGGGGATGTATATATTTAACAATTCAAGAGGGGGTGGCCCTTTTTCGTAATGTTGGGATTAAATGTTTTTAAGCTCGGGATTTTAATGATTTAAGCATGGGATTTTGGGAAATAAGTTCACTGGGAATCGGGATTTAATCAGTCTTAAAGTTTCTTTTGTAGTTGGGGATTTTGGGATTTAGAAAAAAATTAATAGAAAAAAGAAGGGAATGTGTCAAAGAGACAAGGACCCAAAGGGGAGTAATAACAACTCAAAGCCACCATAAGATCTTCAATGAACGGTGAGAAAACCCCACACCCAACGGCAGGTCGGAGTCGGCCCCTGAACAAAGGGCAATCAAGTCCAGTGAAATAAACATCATCCTACACTCCTATTAACTAGAAAAAGGACAAGACACACAAAGGCTTAATAAATTCCTGACTTAGGACATACGCAAACCTACTGCGGCGGGGTTAAGTCTGCCGGGATACCGGGATGAACCGAATATTTGATATATAGAGCTTGAGACACGCACTACAAACAAGTACAAATCTCATACCGATTTTTCATTTAGCTTACTTGTATTTGTAAATCTTGATAATATTCTTTATGTAGATGGGCCCACCTTGTTTGCTATTTAATTTGCTCAAAATCATCTCAACTGAAGCATAATAAAAATGATACTTTCTTCTATTGAAATGATCCAAGTTTTTTTTTATCATTTTGGGGATCAATTCCATGATGAATTTATAATTTATGAACTTGTTTTAAGGTACTTGATATTTGTACTTTCTTGCATCGACATTTTTTATTTCCTTTAGTTAGATATCAAGCTCTATTCCAAATAAAATGAACTGAATCTTTCAAACAGGATTTCTCTCATATCTGTTTGTAAACTGCAAGACTTTTTTTAGTGCAAAGGGAATTGAGAATGGATTCGTATCTACAAGCTACTATTTCAACTAAATCAACTCTATACAGACCATAATTAATTTTTAATTATGAATTTGAGTCGAACATATTTTTAATTTCTAGATCGTTTAATATAGAGTGTCAATCGTGTTTACAAAACAAGAGGCTTTCAAGAGTTTGTATCGCTCACTTGGACCAATGCTGACATACTTGCAGTGATATGAAGGCGTTAGGGTCCATTGATAAACTACATGTACATGTTCCAAAATGGTAGCTACATGTACTTTGGAAATTTTGTCTGCAGATCTGGAAGCTATCTAAAGACTAATGTTTTCAAGTTAAATGGTTGCAATTGCATTTGCGGTTTCAGGGAAAAAGGTTCAATTTAATTTTAACTATTTAATTCTATCTATGTTCCCTGCTAGCCGCCATCTTGAATGAGGTAGGAGCTGTCGGATATCTTTTAGAGATAAGTCTGGTAGTAATTCGAATAGTAGTGTCTGACATGAAGATCTTTGAAAGTGTTTTTCGTAGGGTCCAATGTTGCAAGTAGTATGTTACCCGCTGGCGGCCAGCTTGGATGGATTGTAGACCTGCCGGATACATTTTTTTCAGAAGAGACAATCTTAGGACCATTGCGACTAATTATGGTTCTAATTGGACATTAAGTTTTCGAGAAGAATATCTTTCAATGTGTTTCCCATAGGGTTCAATGTTAAACTATATCCCCCGCTGGCAGCCATCTTGGATGAGGTATGGACTTGCAGATTCCATTTTAGGAAGGAACCATATAACGCCCATTTGACTACATTTGTTTGTAATTGTACAAGTGATTAGACAAGTACGTACTATGGTGCCCACTGCCATCTTGGATGGAGTTCTGACCTGCCAATTCAATTTCTAAAGAAGACCACAAAAGGACTATTGTGACCAAGTTTGTTAACGATAAGTCCAGTTGCTGGGAAGAAGGTCTTTGAAGTAAATGAAGTAAAAGTTAACAACAGACGAGCGCAAGGACGACGGATGCCATGTGGTGGCAAAAGTCAACCCTGGCATATTGCAGTTTAAATTTGCAATTCCGATGATTGCAAATCTTGTGCCGCCATTTTTGACAGCTATCAATAAGTACAAAATGTGCGGAATTTCATGGGTTTAGGAAACTCTTATTAGTTGGAAAAGTGCACTTCCTTATGGGATTTCACTGTTTTCCATGGGAAAAAATAATCAAATGG
>MJUU01054483.1:32711-43343 GCA_002080025.1 Modiolus philippinarum | reverse complement strand
AATTCGCAAAATTTCAAAGTTTCAAGGGGCATAACTCCAGAACCCCTTGGACCTCTGAACCCAAAATCGAACTTGGCCTGAGTTTTGTGGTAAAAAAGATACATACCAAGTTTGAAGACCTTATGTTATTTCGTTAACAAGTTATCAGTCGGAAACCTTCGGGGGACGGACAGACCCACCATTTGTAGCTTAAGTGGAATGTTCCTTTAAGTGGTTATGCTTAAGTGGAATGTACCACTTAATTTTTTTAAGTGGTACATTTATGTGGTTAATGTCCAAATTATGTGGTAACCACTTTAAGATAAAATTCCACCGAAGACGATGATGGACCCATGCATAACCACATATATATATGATTGTAAGTATAGTGTCCATTCTGTCCATCTTGTCCATCTGTCTAACTAATTTGATGTGTATAAGTGTAAAGTGGTATTTTTGCATACACTTCCTATACCCCATGGGGAACCCCATGGTAATGTCCAAATCATGTGGTTACCACTAAAGAAAAAAATACCGCTTAAGACAATTCTGGACGCTCTGAAAACCACTTAAACATAAAATTGTGAGGGCGGACAGACGGACACACGGACAGACGGACGGACACACGACTTGGGGTATCACATAATACCTCGCCACTATGTGTGGCGGGGTATAAAAATAACAGGGTCGATTCAATAAATCTGTCCCTACCTGATCTTCTTGACCAATCAAATGCAGTGTTGTTTTCACTGATTGATTGATTGATTCTATACAAATAGGTGGCAGTTCCTTTGTGAAAAGATGACAAAATGTTACATTGTGTATGAATGTATACAATATTTTGTCCGTTTCCGTCCACATTTGATAACATTGTGTTTTCTTTAACACAGAACCTAACAAAAGATTTACACGTCACCAACTCACGGTGGGGACAGATTTATTGAATCGGTTATTGATTCTTGTAAAATTAAAATCAACCCCGAAAAACTTTATAAATATTCGATATGCTCCATAAAACACTAATTCGATAAATGACTGGAACAAACAGTCAGAAACCCGGTTGAAATCGAACAAAAGAATAAGAGCGCTCTCTATAACG
Organism: Modiolus philippinarum; assembly: GCA_002080025.1. Lineage (NCBI taxonomy): Eukaryota > Metazoa > Mollusca > Bivalvia > Mytilida > Modiolidae > Modiolus > Modiolus philippinarum. Next base: position 42,265 of record MJUU01054483.1, on the reverse strand, counting down.
TGATGAATAAGTTTTTTTTTGTTATTTTGTGCAGTGCTTTTAAAAGTACATTAGAAATATATTATTTTTGTTGTTTTTTTTCACAAATTCATACAAAATGTTGCTTTTCACCCGATTCCCCTAAAAACTACAGAAAAAACGATATCGTTATTACAAAATTACCAAAAACAAAACAGTGTTTGATCTCTAAACTGTGCCGTTGGCAAATTTTTATTTGTTAAAGAAAGAAGCCATAGACATGTAGTAAAAAGAATGTGCTTTCTTTTGCATCTATTTAAAAATGCCACAACTATATATATTTTTAACTGGATTCCAAGCAATGCTTTAATCGACTTCACCGAAGTCTAACTTATCCAATAACTCAATACCGAAGTTACTGTGAATTTTGATTCTGCATATGCGCATTTCGACAACTTATGGAATAAAAAAGATAACAGGAAACACCTACAATGGCCGAAAAACATAGCCACATGCCAGAAAGTAAATAGGAACTGCACAAGAAAAAAAACCCACAATAAAAATGTCTCTTCAGTGCAGATAAAATCTAAATGTTTGGAAGACCATAAAAGCATATAACTAAAACAATACCCCTCTGCTTCAATACAAATTGTACGCAAATGTTACTTCCAAAAACGTTTTTATATATATAAAAAAAAAAAAAAAAAAAAAAAAAAAAAANAGGATTTTATGTTATTGTTAGCTTGAAATGAACTATTGAAATATTTTGTTTTTCTGTAGAATCAACCATTATACTTAAAGGGGTGTTTTTAATTACTTGGGACAAAATCTGTTTATCTATATTATTATTTAGCCCCGGAGTTGTTTATTATTATTATTATTATTATTTAGCCCCGGAGTTTTTATCACTTAGCTTTTATTTTCTTTAGAATTTCTAAATTTTCAACCTTTTTGCTTCACATTTTATTTCTTATTGAGTTTTGCAATTGAATTGCATTTGTTTAAGGAAAATCCTTTTTTAAAGTCAAATTCAATCTGATTTTTTCTTAATGTTAACTTTGAATCCGAATTTAACGTGTGATATGGGACAAAATACGTATACAAACCTCTGAATATGCGACAATATGCTAATGCACAAGCCATACATATGCAACATGTGGGTATTAAATGAATTTCCATTTCCTGCTCTTCATATATTTTGATTTTTTTTCTGTAAATAGATCGATTAGTTGTCATACCATCTTCGCTATCATGGGATACGATTCGCTCCTCTCATCTTCGAGCGGATCGTAACCCTTGGCTAGCGAAGATGGTTGTCTACGGAAACGTGTTAGGGACATTTGAAAAAACATCAATTTTTCTAATTTTATAATCTCGAAATTTCAAACTTTAAACATGAAATTTCGACTTTTACAAACTCAAAATTTCAACTTTCATATAAAAAATTGACTTTTGAAAACTTGAAATCTCGTCTTTTCAAAAGTCAGAATTTCGATATTTAAAACACAGGCACTTGTCACCCGTTATGAAAGGGTAAAGGAGATTTTTTTTCTGAGAGACAAGTGCCTGTGATTTAAAAGCTCGAAATTTTGACTATTATTACTATTAAAAACTAAAAATGTCGACTTTTTAGGTCAAACTTTCGACTTTAAAAGTCGAAATTTTGAGTTTATAAAGTCAAAATTTTGAGATTTCTAAGGTCGAAATTTTGAGCTTTTTGAAGCTGAAATTTTGAGTTTTTAAAAATCGAAATTTCGAGTTAACAAAAGTCTAAATTTTGAATTTTCTAATGTAAAAATTTTGACTCTTTTTGAAGTCAAAATTTGGAATTTGAAAAAAAAAATCGAAATTCTGAGTTTGAAAAAAACAACAAAATTTTGAGTTTAAAGAAGACAGCATTTTGAGTTCAAAGTCAAACATATGAGTTTAAAGTCGAAATATAAACTTTCAAAACATTTTTTTTCATGTCCCGTATGGCTGCCAGCGGGGAACATAGTTTAACAAAAGCAGATGCAAAGATTTTCTCCTCTGTAACTGCTGTACCAGTTGGAACCAAACTTGGCCATAATAGTATTAAGGTGGTCTTTTGCTTTTCATGCTCTCTATTTATCCAAGATAGCAAAAGCGGGGAAACATAGTATTTGCGCTGGATCCTATGGGATAACACTTTCAAAGATCCCCGCAGAAACTACTGGGCAATTGCTTGGCAAATTGGAACCGAATTTGATCAAACTAGCCTTTAAGTGAACCTCTGTAAAAACGTGTGCACTTTATCCAAGATGGTCGCCAGCTAGGAACTTTCAATTATCTTCTCCCTTGAATCTTCTCGGTCATTTTAGCCCTAACTTGACCACAATAGTCTTTTGTGGTCCCTATGTAAAAAAAAATTCCAGTTTTTTAATTTTTTTTTCCAAGACGGCTGCTCTCAGAGTACATTGGAACCAATTGAAAACATGTTTAGAGATCTTCTCCAGATCAGACACTTCTAAATGTGTATTTCATGTTTATTAAAACACCAAATATTCAGTACATGAAGTACTACTGCTTGAAAATTGACAAGAAGAGACGGGTCCTCTTGGAGCCAGGTGAGCGATACAGGCTCTCATTAGCCTCTTGATTTCTAATTGCTTTGCTTTTATCTCCGCTGACGATACATAAGTTTTCAAAACGATAATCTGTAGAAATGAATACAAGTTGAAGGTGCATTTCGGTGATTATGTGAACAAAATTAAATTACGACGGAGTTGTTTATCAATAAATGAGCTTTTCGTGGCTCATTGAGCCTCTTAATTCAGTAAATGATGTTAGTAACAAAATAACTAAACAGAAGTATCAGGGCCCTAATACAAAGTTTAAAAAAATATATGGTAAGAAGAATTTTAAAAAAATCTGAAAAAGAAATTCTACAGAGGGTCCGAGATTACAAAATGTACCTCTTGACAAAAATTCTCCATGTAGATACTTATATCAAAAAATAAATAAATAAATAAATAAAAAAAATTAATAATCAAGCCCTAACTTTTTTCTGCATTTGATGTATCCATCAGTTGCACAGGCTTATATGGTACTTACTATCCTGACAAAATTTTAAACAGGTATTCTGAAGATGGTACGAGGAGGGTTGACATTACAACAGACAAAAACTGTCTGCCACAGATTGAGGGACTGACAGACAACGGAACGAACGGACAGACGTCCAAGCTGAAATCAATATAACCTCAAATTCGTTGCGGAGAGGGTATGAAAATATTATCATTTGATCGTTTTTGTTTCACGGCTGATGATCGTATCGCCACTGAGGTTTAATTGACTGTCGATCGTGACATATATCGGCCGGAGACCGTATCCTATTTTCCTCATGTTGTGTAAAAGTAATGTAAAATTGAACAAAAACAACTGACATTTGAAGAATATTGTATACATTTAAATGAAGTTGATAGACGCATCTTTAATGCTGGTGTTGAATAATAGCTTGTGAAGTACGAAGTTGTATAGAATAAGTGATTGAAGGTCGTGGTCTGAGATTTGGGGTGATTTTCAGCTGGGACTAAGTTTTCAGTAACAATTTGATCCAAAGTCCACCGAAATGTACACGTTTCAAGAAAGTAATATATTGTTTTAATAAGTGACTTAAAATCCAAATTAATTCGTGGTTCCACATAAAATGAGGTAAAATATAAAAATAGTAATACCACTGTTCCACTTATCTGCAGGTAAACAAACATCGTTGATCGTATCAATCGGCCGATGATCAAAATAATATAACGCAGTTGTACGATGTGCATATATTTTGTTGAAATGCCAGTTTCTGCGAATCTTAACTTTTCCTGTTTTGATTCAAATATATCTAAACCATTTCCTATTTTTGAATTTCTGATCGAAATTTATTGTAAACACAAACAATTTGATGAATAACTCATTCAAATATGCTACACATTATCTACAATAAATCTACACATTAATTAGAGGTTTACTCCTGGAATACAAACATAAATCCGTCAAAACTTGTGAAATTAATATGAACTAAACCGTATTTTAAAGCTTCACACGGAAATAAAACATGGCACTGAGCAACAATTTATCATTTTGAATAAGTGTTGGTTCAAATTTTCTTCGTCGTCAACACGGCAAAATTGAAACCGAAGTAACATTCCGAGTGGGGGGGGGGGATTCTTTTATATTTTGTACGAGGAAGTGCAGCTGAGGGTCAAGAAATTGTACCCGAATTAATACTAGATAAAGATCGAAATCCACACCCGAATAAATACTGCCCTAATGTATTACTAATTAACAATGAAGGGAGAGTAAATGCAAATGAGACAAAGTCTCTAACATAGTAAAAACTAAGCTATGGAACGACGCTTTTATTGTTGTTCTTCATCTTGAAGTCTCCATGAGGCTTCCAACATTGAGATTTAGTCATACCCTATAGTAAGTTCAAGCATCAGTTTGTGCGGAATTCATTGCTAGATGTCGAGCAACCTTACATCCATGTTTATGACTCATTAATGTGGAGTCGTCAACAAACATAAATTAATTGGCAAAGTGTTCTTACAACTGCTGTCATCCGTTGTAACTAATAGACTAATAGACTAATAGAAGACGAACACAAAAACTCGGCATAATAAAATCACGAGATGTAGGAACAATAATCAGGTGGACAGAAAACAAATTAAAAATTACACAATATAATAATAATATAAAATACCAAAATTTGAAAGCTTATATTGCATCTATATGAAAATTCTTTCAAGTTCAAGTACACCATATAAACTTGAATGTATATAGAGCAAATATTTTTCATTGATGTAGTGTAAATTTATTGCATGACTATAAGAGAAAGGGCAATTCTGAAATAATGCAAATTAAATTTGTTAATTCATAATAAAACTGATATTTTTTAATAAATCTTCATACGAAATTCAGTGAAAAGATTTCAGACACCCCAGATTAATACCTAATCTGTTGAAAAGACCCATATAAATATAAAAAGGGGGATGATCATCAAATAAATACAACAGAACTCTTTCTAATTTAAATTTGCAATTCCAATGATTGCAAATCTGGTGCCGCCATTTTTGAGAGCTACACATTCCATGGGACCTACGAAAAACGTATAAGTAAGTTGAAATGTTAGCACACCTATACATAAATACAATTTAAAAAACATGGGAATTCCATAATCCCATGGGAATTTTCCCATGGGATTTTGTTATTTCACATGTGATTTTGAAATATTCCTATGGGAAATTAAAGAAATCCCATAGAAAATAAAAATCCTATGGAAATAAGGAAAGTACAATGGTAATATTTTAAAATCCAATGGGAAATCGTGGAAGCTCATGGGAAATTGCATTTTTCCAAGGGATTTTGAAATTCCCATGTTTTTTTTTATTGCAAGAGTGTAAAATCATGCAAAGATATCGAGTTACAATTATAATTTGGTAAGTCCCATATAATGATTCCGCACATTTTGGTTATTCACACTACTTTGTAGCTCTCAAAAATGGCGGCACAAGATTTTCAATCACTGGAATTAGCTAATTTAAATTGGAATGAAAACAATTTGTAAAATAGGCACCCAAATATGCCGCACGTACCCGTATACCAATATATAGGAAGTACCCCCCCCCCCCCCAAGCTAAACATTTAAAAAGGTACGTGTATAGGTCTACGAAAATGTGGAAAAATATATTAAATAATTCAAGTTCATGATTTCGATATAAAAAAATACGTTTTCTACATAATATATCTCGGTTAATAAGTAACGTGACTTGAAAATGGTATATAGTTACTTTAAAACACCAAAAAATTTTCGGTCTTAATCTCGTTTTCTTGGTACACGGCAAGCACCTGTTTGGAAGTATGCTCATTTTACCTCCAGACATTTGAGAGTACTTTGGTTGCTATGGATTTCGGTTCTAAAAATAAATAGCGTTTGATCTACGTGTAAACGTAAACGCTGATTTAGCGATTGCTGAACGTTTGCTTTTATGAAACTCTCGTAAATGTAGATAGACGTTATTGAATCGTTAACCACTCGCTAATATTAGCGATAATTGTTAATAGCGATTGTTTTATGAAACGGCAGCCTGATCTACTGGAACGTAAGTAATGCACATAACACAAAGGTGTCTTCAGGCGACGTCAACGATGAAGACGACAACGACCACAGAAAGGAATACTTTACCATTATACGATCTCATTGTTTTACAGTCGTATAAAAAGTGGTTGTGGTGTTTTCTTATTACATAATTTAAAAGTGTTTTACCTGTGTATTTATTATTGATCAAAATGTATACCATTAAAGTATGCAATATTGACGGTGTGATTATCTTCAACCAATACTATCCGAGGTGAAGTGAACCTTCGAACTACGAATTGTATACTGTTGTATGTATTAAGTTCCAGATAAATCTACAAAAAAGTAAGTATAGGAAAAAGATCTGGCATTCATTTTGATTTGTTTTTCGTAACAACGATCATTCAATCAAAATTTAGGAAATATATATTGTAAATACACAGTGCATATTGATCATATGTATTGATTGATTATAGATTGATTATAGGTGTGACAATACTACATCCTTAGAGGTAAGTCGATCCAGTGAAGTGGTCTCATTTTTACAGGCATAATCTTTAGTTTTTAATCGAAAAATATAAATATTTTAATGGTTATGTTGTATCTTTAACTCCCTTATTGATAAAGTAATATTTTAAATGGGTCATATCTTTTAGTAAACATCGTCAATTACTCATTTGGTCGAAATTCTATATGTATGTTTATATATTGAAGTTATTTGTTTAGTCTTTTAACCTGTACGGTACTTTTGTTTGAGTCATAATATCATGGCACCATCTTAATATGACTCGACCAAAACTGCCGTACAGGTTACGAAACAGTGGTAAATTATAATGATTCTATATATTGATAATTTCACAAATGGTCGAATGAGAAAAATGTTTCAATCTTCAAGTAAAAACCTAAATTCAGCATCTTTGATATAGTGGTGTGACAGTTAAACTTAAGCGAAGACAAACATGTAAAAAATGTGGATATTCAGCTGTCTAAGCTGTCTTATAATTTCATTTGCCACTCCTTCCAAGACATACATAGAAGAACACAAATGAAAGGGTTGTACCAATCTTGCCATGCAATTGTAGGGAATTTGTCCAAAGTACTTTTTCATCATATATATATATATGCATTTATTTGTTCAATGGCCATATTTATAAAACAGTAATATTAAGCCGGTGTATGATATTTCAGTGCACATTATTTAGCTGTTCCTGGAAGATCAATTAAGAACAATCGCAGATGCAATTTTGTTCCTATTAAAAATTGACAAGTCATGTACCGGACAGTATCGTTGTGGAATTAGTGACATAGGAGCGACATATCGAGGAGCATAAAAGAATATAATTACATAGGAAATAATATTCTTTGAAAATGCATACATTAAACTATCAAACAACTAGTTCCAATTTAAATTTGCAATTCCAGTGATTGCAAATCTGGTGCCGCCATTTTTGAGAGCTAGAAAGTAGTCTGAATAACCAAAATGTGCGGAATTGCATGGGACTTAACAAAATCATAATTGTAACTCGATATCTTAGCATGATTTTATACTATGACAATTTTAAAAACATGGGAATTTCAAAATCCCATGGGAAAATGCAATTTCCCATGGGATTTCACCATTTCCCATGGGATTTTGAAATATTCCCATAGGACTTTTACTTTTCCCATGGGACTTTTATTTTTCCCATAGGATTTCTCTAATTTCCCATGGGAATATTTTTTCTCTCATGGGAATATTTCAAAATCCCATGGGAAATGGTGAAATCCCATGGGAAAATGCATTTTCCCATGGGATTATGAAATTCCCATGTTTTTAAAATTGCCATAGTGTCAACGTGTGCTAACATATAGACTTACTAATATGATTTTCGTTAGTTCCATGAAATTACGCATATTTTGGTTATTTACACTTAATGGCAGCTCTCAAAAATGGCGGTACCAGATTTGCAATCACTGGAATTGCAAATTTAAATTGGAGTGAGTTAAAAAACAAAAAGGCTCTTCAAGTCTTATTTTCCCAGAGACAATTATTTTAACTTTTACCTGTCAATCTTTCATGTACAAACTATTTGACTCTAATATTTATGGTATATGGTATTTGGATGAATATCTCCCTTCTCTCTCAAGATGAAAAAAATGCGATGAGCTATCATTTGATTCAAAATTGTAATATGTTGAAAATAATACTTTGTATGTTTTACGGTTTATTTTTCCCGAATAATTTTAAATTATACAATTCCGCCCTATAACAGAGGCATTAAAAGAAAATACCCATTTGAAAAATAAAATATCCAATAAAACACATTTTAAAAAGAATGTTACATAACAAGTAAATAAACTTGCAGAAAACTAAAGAAAATTCATCATTTACTGATTAATCGAAATTCTTCGTACCTGTATATAGTAAGCTTAAATTTAATATAATGTTTACAAAAATATTTATTTTTATACTCATTTTTAGAAAATAGACAGATTTTAACAACATTTCGTCAAGGGACTATATTTACAAGCAGAGACTCGTCTGTCCATCAACTGAGACTTTGTAACACTTGTAAACTTATTCAGGATGAGTCCCATATTCTTTGAAATTGAAAAAGTTGATTAAACAGAAAAGAATAAAATTATTAGAAACAATACATTCAGACTTTCAAATTTTACGCCATTTCATACACAGAAACTAAAGTATCAGTAACTTCGGTATTTTGTTATTCAAAAAGTAAATCTCATTTTAATCCAAACTCTACCCTTTTACTGGTATTTTGTGCCTTTTTGAAACAATATGTTGAATTGGTAAGGGGTCTTCGAAATTCAGGGAGTCATCTTAATGTCCTGATGTATAATTGAAGTTGTATATTGTTTTGTTTTGTATTGCTTTGACCCTGAGGATGTAATATTGCAATAAAAATTATTATTATTATTACTATTATTATTATTATTATTACAAAGACAAACAGATACTGTTTCCCTACAAAATCAAATGCACAATTAGAATTTAGATTTTCAATTGCAAGCAACAGTAGATGTCGCCCTGGCAGCCAATGCGATGATTCCCGACTGTTCAGAACCAACAAAATTGAAATTTTGACGTGTTTTCGGGGCCATCTTAGAAATGGCGGCAATTTTATTTTTTTCTATTGCATCTTTGTCAAAGTGTTTAAATTTGCCTACAAATAAATATTCATTGAAATCAGGTCAAGTTAAAAAATTTCTTACGTATCGTGGTGGCCATTTTGGAAATGGTGGCCAACCTGAAAAAAAAATGTCACATCTATATTAATGAAAATTTATTCAAAATATGATCATTTTTGCAAAGCAGTTCATGAGATAGTCTCATTAACTTGAGAATTTATTTACGCATTTTGGCGGCCATCTTGAAAACAGCGGCCATTCCGAACATCTCTAGCAAATTTATGAAAATCGGTCATGGCGTTTGTGAGATACCTGAAAAGCAATTTTTAAACGTAAACTAGCGACCATCTTGAAAATGACGGCTATTTTGAAATTTTATTCCTGG
>MJUU01054483.1:6260-31122 GCA_002080025.1 Modiolus philippinarum | reverse complement strand
TTGGTAAATTTCCTGAAAGTCTCAAAGACCACTTATTTTTTGGAATTCTACTTAGCAACCATATAGTAACAATAATGACTATCAATAGATAGATTTAAAAAAATAATAAAAAAAATTATGCCCAGGGTGTATAAGAACTGTTTTCTGTGTCAAACAGGGAGTGCGGGGATAGCTGTCGTTTCCGACAACATCTAGTTTCTAATGGTTTAAGAGATAATTGACCTGAGTGTTTAACGGTACATTTGAGAAATTTTGAGAGAAAAAATCGTTTATTGACAGCTATTTTGAAAAAGTTACCATTTTAAAAACTAGAGGCTCACATGAGCCTGTATTGCTCACCTGGTGACTGGTTTTATTCATTGTCACGAAAAGACCACCCATTCATACTATAAATCAGTTCACCAGATGTAACATTTCAATCTTGGAGGTACAAACATAAAAATTACAGACTTTGAAAGTTAGGTTCCAATTGGCTCAGTAGGTTCAGAGGAGAAGACATTTGAATGCATTTCCCATAGGGTCCCTATGGGAAATGCATCCAAATAGTCCCATATTCTTTGAAATTGAAAAAGTTGATTAAACAGAAAAGAATAAAATTATTAGAAACAATACATTCAGACTTTCAAATTTTACGCCATTTCATACACAGAAACTAAGTCTCAGTAACTACGGTATTTTGTTATTCAAAAAATAAATCTCATTTTAATCCAAACTCTACCCTTTTACTTGTATTTTGTGCCTTTTTGAAACAATATGTTGAATTGGTAAGGGGTCGTCGAATTTCAGGGAGTCATCTTAATGTCCTGATGTATAATTGAAGTTGTATGTTGTTTTGTTTTGTATTGCTTTGACCCTGAGGATGTAATATTGCAATAAAAATTATTATTACTATTACTATTATTATTATTATTATTACAAAGACAAACAGATACTGTTTCCCTACAAAATCAAATGCACAATTAGAATTTAGATTTTCAATTGCAAGCAACAGTAGATGTCGCCCTGGCAGCCAATGCGATGATTCCCGACTGTTCAGAACAAATTTTGACGTGTTTTCGGGACCATCTTAGAAATGGCGGCAATTTTTTTTTTCTATTGCATCTTTGTCAAAGTGTTTAAATTTGCCTACAAATAAATATTCATTGAAATCAGGTCAAGTTAAAAAATTTCTTACGTATCGTGGTGGCCATTTTGGAAATAGTGGCCATTCTGAAAAAAAATGTCACATCTATATTAATGAAATTTATTCAAAATATGATCATTTTTGCAAAGCAGTTTATGAGATAGTCTCATTAACTTGAGAATTTATTTACGCATTTTTGCGGCCATCTTGAAAACAGCGACCATTCCGAAAATCTCTAGCAAATTTATGAAAATCGGTCATGGCGTTTGTGAGATAACTGAAAACCAATTTTTCAGCGTAAACTAGCGACCATCTTGAAAATGACGGCTATTTTGAAATTTTATTCCTGGATAGATTCCATCCACTATTCACACTGAACGTTTCTATAGTGGGTTTTATGAATTTTTTCTAGAGGTTTAAGAGAGAATTGACCTGAGTGTTTAACGGTACATTTGAGAAATTTTGAGTGAAAAAAATCGTTTATTGACAGCTATTTTGAAAAAGTTACCATTTTAAAAACTAGAGGCTCACATGAGCCTGTATTGCTTACCTGGTGACTGGTTTTATTCATTGTCACGAAAAAACCACCCATTCATACTATAAATCAGTTCACCAGATGTTACATTTTCAATCTTGGAGGTACAAACATAAAAATTACAGACTTGGAAAGTTAGGTTCCAATTGGCTCAGTAGGTTCAGAGGAGAAGACATTTGAATGCATTTCCCATAGGGTCCCTATGTTAAACTATGTTCCACGCTGGCGGCCATCTGGATGAGGTACGAACGTCAAAACCACAAACTTTGAAGGGGACAAGCCAAGGACTATTGTGACCAAGCTTGGTTGAATTTGGCTTGGTAGTTTTAGAGGAGAAAGTCTTTGGATGCATTTCCCATAGGGTCCCTATGTTAAACTATGTTCTCTGCTGGCAGCCGACTTGAATGAGGTATGAACATAAAAATCAAACTTTCAAGGGGACTACCTAAAGACTATTGTGATCAAGGTTCCAATTGGCTCAGTAGTTTCAGAGAAGAAGATCTTTGAATGCATTTCCCTTAAGGGTCCTATGTTAAACTATGTCCTGTGCTGACGACCATCTTGGTTGAGGTACGAAAATAAAAATCACAAACTTTAAAGGGGACCAGACAAGGACAATTGTATCCAAGTTTGGTTCCTATTGGCTTATAGTGGTTTCAGGAGAAAAGACCTTTGAATTTATTTCCAATAGGGTCCCTATGTTAAACTATGTTGCCCGCTGGCGGCCATCTTGGATGAGGTACAACCACAAAAATCACAAACTTTAAAGGGGAACACCTGAGGACTATTGTGACAAAATTTGGTCCACATTGGCTGAGTGGTTTCAGAGGAGAAGATCTTTGAATGCATTTCCCATAGGGTCCTATGTTAAACTATGTTTCCTATTGGCAGCCATCTTCGATGAGATGCTGGACATTTGCAGAAATTGTAGTCCTGGAAAAGCTCAACACTTTTGTAATTCACATTTAAACCCCATCTCAAACAGCTTTTGAAATAAAAGTAGAAATTTAAAAAAAAATCGTGAACATTCAAAGAAAAATGGGCCATAACTCCTATGTGGGTCGTCAGATTTTCTTCAAAATTGCAGGAAATGTGGATCTTACTTTGCTGACGATTTTTGTAATTTAAACTTTACTTCAATCTTCTACCATTTCAATATATAAGAATAAAAGTAACAAAAAAGAAGAAAATTTAACGGAAAAGGGGCAATAACTCCAAGACGGGTTATCGGATATTCTTCACGATTGCAGGGCGGGTAGATCTCATCTTGCTGATGATTTCTACCCCCATGTCAGATTTTTTATATCGGTAACGATTTTCGAGTGACTTGCAAAAAAACGGAAATTTACCCCTGTTCTATTTTTAGAAACATTGGCCATGTTGTTTGGTCTGCGAACATAAAAATCACAAACTTGAAAGAGCATACCCTGGTAATGATTCAGGCCAAGTTTGGTTAGTATTGGCCCAGCAGTTTCAGAGGAGAATATCTTTGAATAAAAGTTAATGGACGGACGGACGGACGGATGAACGACGGACGCCGAGTGATGGCAAAAGCTCACATGGCCTTTGGGCAGGTGAGCTAAAAATGGTTTATGCACATCTACCTATGGTGATCCAACTTTTGCAAAATATGAATTGATTCTGTCTAGGCAACTCTGTGAGCTCGACCGGACAAACTTTTTCAGACCAATATGCAGTCCCAACTACATGTACGTCTGGGGCGTCAAAAATAACGGGGTCCTTTATAATACAAAAATACCGAAGTTGCATAATAAAACGGTCATTACAACTGAATCTTAACAAAAGGGAAATCTTAACCAGATTTTCACAAATATATGAACACATACCTTGCATCTATATGACAAAATATGTCAAAGCAATGCACAAATTCAAGAATAGCTGCCCATTATGTGTTTAAATTTCGAAAGCATTGGATATTAACTGAGTAACAAGACGATATATATAATATGTGAAGATAAAATACCAAGTTATATTGTTTAAATGTTTAACTTTGACATTTTTAAATCAAAATTTGCCCAAAGGGGAGTTGCACATCATCAACGTGTCAAAATAATGGTGCAAAATTTTAAAGTATTCAGTAGTAAAAGATGGCAATGTTGCAGGATTCTAAAACAACTCACTGTAATGTTAAAACATGATGAAAAATAACGAAGATCAACAAAAGATAAATTTGATATTTTTTGTTCAAAACTGCCAAAAAGAGAAGGCACACATCTTAAATAAATGTGTTAAAAGCAACTATGCAAAGTTACAAAATCATCCGGTATAAGGTGTCAGACAACATAATCTCAGTACCGTAATGTTTAAATTGATGAAAAAAATGACTAAGTACAACAATAGATGTATTCCATATTCTTTATTCAAAGCTGATCAAAAGGAAAGGTGCAAATTTTCAAAGTGTCCAAAAGAAATGTGCAAAGTTTCCGAAGTATCAATTAAAGGTGTCCGAGTTCCAGATTACACAAAATTGGTACCCCCAAAGCGTGACGGACGGACTGACAGACGGAATGGAGCAACTCAAAGACCCGCACTTACCGTTGGTGATGCAGGTAAAATTAAAGTTACAGTAAGAGTCAACAATAACATATAAACTTTTTATTATCAAAACAAGCTATGTACACAAATGTATCATATAGATAAACAGCCAGTAAATATTGTAGGGATTCTCCTATTCTCAGTTGTCGCGACGTTTTAAACAAGAGTCTTTATTGTTCACCTGGACAAGTGTCGCTGCAGACAGTCACATACTATTCTAGTTTTCAAACTATGTAATTTTATAGGTTCTAATGTTAACTTTTTTTTTCGCGTTGACCTTACTCTTGAGTAAGGGACAGACCTACAGTACGGACGATAGACAACGGACGCTAAGTGATTACAAAAGTCCACCTTGCCTTTATCTAAACTAAACAGCAAAACAAATTTACTTGCATAGGTAGTGTTTGATTTGTTTTTGATTAATAGAAAGTTAATTTTCTGTGTATTAAAATTGGACAAAAAAATGTTTTTGTTTGTATTGGGCTATTATTAATTGTAAAGTGTTGTTCATCTTCTATTACTCTTCAATTTTCTATTTATCTGTCATTTCTTGATATTTCATGATTTTAACGCATCGTCTTTTTTCCATTAGTAAAATATGATAGCGCTTATTCTGAATTTAGTTATTAGTTAATCAAAATTTGATGTATTCAAGTATTTTTAAAAACAAACTAATATTTACATAAACAATAAAAGGAAGTGATTGCACACGATACAAAGTCTCTCCAAACAAATGGTATAAACTAGCAATGGGACAACGCTTGTATCGTTGTTCTTCATCTTGAGGTCACCAGAGTTTACTTTTTTCAATTTTGTTTGTATAAAAATATCATAAAATGACATTAATTGAGACTGCACATTAGTCCCTTGTTTCACATTTGTACAGTCTTGAAATTCATTAATCCTCTTTTATAATGCAACATCTTTGGTATACGTGTACCATGAATAAATTTCAGGAGAATCTAAATTTTCAGTAATGAGAAATGATTTTTTTTCAAGTATTTTGACAGTATTTATATGTAATCTAGTTAAATATTGAAAGCTTTCGAATTTCAGAAAGAAATCTATTTGAATTCGTCTAAGTTCAAATCTAACTTGAAGATTTGATTTTTTTTTCTTCTGTGTGATTCCAAAGGAGTTGTATCAATGGAGTCAAAGTGATCTACCTGTTCTCAAGACAGAGCTCCTCTGTTTTTTTTTTGTTCTAAGCATAGATATTTTGGGCTCTAAATTCTTGGGCTCCGTGTTGTTTTACTTTTGATTTTGGAATTTCCCCTTTCATTTTATTTGCTTTGGTATTCGTTTGCCGATGTACATGATGTACTTGGAAATACATGTGTCAATAAATGTTATTTAATAATAGGTATAACTGCGGTTTGAATCCATTTTCTCTTAGAAATTATTGAATTGACAGGTGTATGATTTTACGTCAAATAAAATCTTTGTTGCCTTTTTATGATTTACTAAATGTTTGGAAAACTTTTCTTTATTTTTAATTAGCATACCCAAAACGAGAATATTCTGTTGCATTGTCTTTCTATTTCTTGATTGTTAACAATAGTTTGGGAATTTGACTCCTTCGATCATTGATGCGCAGGTCAATATTCAGTAGAAAAATATGACCCACAGCTTACTTTTTCTATAGAATTGTGAACCAAATGTTGCTGTTTAAAGAAAGTGACCCAAAATGTTTGAGATCATGTCGCCAATTTTTGTTTTTTTAGGTCTATTTCCAATGGAAGTCGATCGGACTTAGTACCGGCACTAGTAAAGGCAAGCGGTAGGGTTAAACCCGTTTATGGGTACCCAAACCTCCCCATTAATTGTCCCGTTACCCTAGAGTATCATATACATGCGAATAAAACCCAATACAGGTCCACAATCTTGAAAGGAGAGAAAATGACAATACGTAATTTTGAAAAATGGGTCAAGGGGTGCTCGCCGCTAAACTGCTAAACTGCCGGCTAGCTCAAGGAGCCTAGTCTACTGGTAAAACACTGTCGCAATACGGAAGAAAATCAGACTCAAAACTTCCCGAAGGCTTTGGTCAAGAATCATCATATATTTCAGTAGACATCGGCAGTTTTAGTGAGAGGCCAGTATGTGCGCAAAATTTTCAGGTCAATAGATCTCATAGCTAATTTTACGGATGCAAGCAGAGTATCTTGTCGATATACCCTATTACGTAAAGAATGTAAGTTACGTCCCAATTTTTCTGGATCTTTAATCAGTTTTTTGCATTTTTTAACAACATTTCCGTACAAACAAGGATTTGAAATGCCCATAGTAACAAGCTGTTTGCGAGTAACGCCATATATAGATATCAAATCTTGATATATATTATAAAACTTCTTAAAAGTGTTCAACAACTTATGAAATCTGTAACCTTGTTGTAAAAGTTTGGTTGTGAAAGTAAGGTTACGTTCATTAAAATCGTCAAGAGTAGAAAAGACGTGAGCGAATCGTACTAGTTGAGAAATATAGACCCCGTAGGATGGAGCTAAAGGAATGAGAAAGGGAAATAAGTAATAGTGAAATCAAAATCATCTCTTTTATCATATATTTTAGTTTTTATTTTACCAGAGTCAATAATGATAGTTAGAGCCAGAAAAGGGCAGTGTTTTGAGTCATTGTTAGCTTTATTCAATTTCAGATCTTGTTGGGAAATGCCTACATAATCTAAGAACTGGGGATTGTCAATAGTTAGGATATCGTCAATATACCTGCTGTTATCATTGAAAATAAAAATAAATTGATCACTTTTTGGTATGGTTCCGTTTTGAAGTTTTTTCAAGAATTCTCGTTCGTAACAGAACAGAAAAAGATCTGCAATGAGAGGTGCACAATTAGTACCCATGGGAATACCTATGACCTGTTGATAAATAGTATTTCCAAAACGAACAAAAATGTTATCAAACGAAAGATTGAGTGCATTTATCATATCATTACATGTCCAGGAACAATGATTATTGTAGGTAATATTAGACAAGAATCCTTGTTTTTTGTTAGAACAAATTAACTGCAAACCAGAAAATTTAAATGACCATTTAATAAGTTGTCCTAATTTGGATTTTAATCAAATTATGTGGAAGCGTAGTATAAGGTGTGGAGAAATCATAAATGTTAACAGATAAAACTGGTCTTTGAATAAATTGCAGTTTAACTAAAACTTAAATAGAACTTTTTACACTCAGAAGTTATTTACACCAGAGTTTTGATAAGTTTTATCACAGTATTTAATAACCAACTCCATTATACAAGTAAGTGAACTAGTTAAATGGATGGATAAATTAGTGGTAGAACACTTACTAGAGGCCGAAATAAAAAGATGCTTGAAGGGATTTTTGTGAAGCTTAGAAACCCAGTACATAGGAGGCAAGGTGTTATCTTTAGGTGGAACTTAAAGCATTTCTGCATCTTTGTAATGTTGTTTGCTGAACGTTTTTTTCGTCTCAATTGGTACGTTTGAAAGTGTCTGATTTGTCCAGTTCGTTTTGTTGGACGTTGATATAGTATTTCTTTTACACGATAGCAACGTTGTTGGAAGCATTGTCAACAGGTACAAACACATTCTTTTACCAAGATCCTTCACTTTAGACTTGCGATTGTCTGGTAGATTTAGGCATGTGATTGTAGTTTTCGGTCATTATAGGTGTTTCCTGTTATCTTCTTCATATTGATTTAGACAGTTTTAATTGTTATCAGTATTAGAAAATAATTATAATCATGTGGATAAATAATGTTTAACGAGTACAGGGAGGTCGAATTCAAAAACTTGTTAAAATGTGTGAGTGAACCTCTAAAGTGTTTATATTGTTACTGAAAGATTTACAGTTGAAAATACCCTGAATATTTGATTCAATAATGCATGCTTTTTATGTAAAGAAGTATGTCCATTAAGATGTTAAGTTTGTTCCTTCAAAATGTGCTAAAATGTTGCCAAAAATCGATGGTCTTGGGTACATGTAAGTTTCAGAAATAGAATTAATATATACCACACATGTTTGTTTCTGACTAATTAGCGATCGTGCATTGCTACAAATAACCTTTTTGTGTCCATTTTATTGTGTTTGAGAAGACAATGCGATTCCAAACTATTCTTGTTTGTAAATGTTTGCCCTTCCAAATGACAGTTTATTTTGGTTCTGGAGATCCTGTACGACGACTTACAAAAACCTACAAATATTGTCAAAATCTGTCAAAATTGTAGTCAAGTGGAAAGTGCAGTGGCTGAACCTTTTATCTAAATATATAAAAATGCATTTGAATTGATTTTGTTCCGATAGTGTATATAACAGATAACCAGTTTACAGACAATTTTCGAGAAGATTTAATTAATTCGCAAAATATGTATGTTGAAGGAAATAAATTCGCGGATTTTTTTATTTAAATTGTGGTGTGGTACAAATACATGACATTCATTATCGTTTCCCATTAAATTACTGTAATTGTACTTTTTTGCGAGTACTTATTTTCGCGGATTTCCGTTTGTTACCAAGTTCGCGGATATTTAATTTCGCGGAATCTTCATTTAACTTGTGATTTGTATTACTAATTACATATATTTATACGTATTCGCGGGAATTTATTTTCGCGAAAAAGTATGCACTGCGAAATTCGTGAAAATAAGTACAGCGCGAAAATAAGTACAATTTCAGTACTCTGAACCTATTCTCATATATTACGCAGTACCATGTCAATTTTGTATGCATAGTTGAAGCTCCGCCATAAACTTGACATTGTTAAATAGACGAAGAGTAACAAATAAATAAACATGACAATTATAAAATGTCGTTTGCAATTGTTGACTAATATTGCTACAACACGATTTTAAAGATGTTAACTTCAAAATGTTGAAATTTTGCTTTATTGAACGGTTTATGTAGTTACATTTAGATTTAGGATATTCATCTTGAGTCAATAATGTTTGAGTAGTCCATTTGAAATCTATAGATTTGAACTTTTGCAACTCAGTCTACAAGATTTTACCGAAATTGGTAATTATTTACCTAACAAATTGTGAATTGTAAATTTCTCAGTAACTTCGATATTTTGTTATTTATATTAAAGCGTACGAATTTACTATTTTAATTTGCCTTTGAGATTGTATCCAGAAAAAGGATTTTGGCAGTCAAGATATCAAATTCACCTAATAAATATTGCCGTTTTTGTGGTTAAGCTGAAATGCTAATAAAAACATAACTATATACTTAGTACCTTTATTTCTGCTGTCAACGCCACCACACTTTATTAGAAAATCTTTATTGACGTAATTCTTTTATCTACGACAGAAGAGGAAAAGAAATATAATAATGTACTTTTTTCTCGTGATCTATAAATCATTTTATTTTTGTTTTTTAGCTCACCTGGCTACGCCAGGGTGAGCTTTTGCAATCACTTTGCGTCCGTTGTCCGTCGTCCGTCCGTAAACTTTTCATTCAAAGATCTTCTCCTCTGAAACCACTGGGCCAATTGAAACCAAACTTGGCCACAATAGTCCTTGGGTGGTCCCCTTTTAAAATTGTGTCGCTCAGGTCTGTACGTCATCCAAGATGGCCGCCAGCTGGGACCAAAATTTAACATTGGACCCTATGGAAAAAAAAAACGTTTCAAATTCTTTTCCTCTGAAACTACTGGGCCAATTGGAACCAAACTTGGCCACAATAGTCCTTGGGTGATCCCTTACAAAAAAGGTGTTTTTAGGTCCGCCCGATTTCCAAGATGGCCGCCAGCGGGAAACATAGTTTTAACATTGGAGCCTATGGGAAAACACTTTCAAAAATCTTCTCTGAAACTACTGAGCCAATTGGAACCAAACTTGGTCACAATAGTCCTTTGGTGGTTCCTTACAAAAAGGGTGTTTTTTACGTCCGCGCAATTTCCAAGATGGCTGCCAGCGGGGAACATAGTTTTAACATTAAACCCTATGGGAAAACATTTCCAAAGATCTTCTTCTCTGAATGTACTGAGCCAATTGGAACAAAACTTGGCCGCAATAGTCATTGAGTGGTCCCTTGCAAAGAGGTGTTTTTCAGGTCAGCGCGATATCCAACATGGCAGCCAGCGGGGAACTTAGTGTTTCCCATGGGGTCCAATGTCAAACTAACAGAGGTCTTCTCCCCTTTAACTAATTAGGGATATTGGATTTATAGTTTAATTATATACAAGGGCTCTTTAACATAAAATGTCTATGTTAATCAAGGGCCAGGTGAGCGATACAGGCTCTTGAGAGCCTCTTGTTTTCCTATTGTAATTGCTTTTCTGCCCCCTGACGAAAAGTCGGGCATATTGATTTATCGCTGTCCTTCCATCCGAGAAGGTACACGGTTTGTTCGCCCACCTCCTAGCTAGAAAGGTTTACTTTTGCAGATCATTTGTGCATATATTATAGAGGTACACGGGGAAAGTATTATATGTTAAACTCAGTCATTTTTGAGTGCGTAGTTTGTACGCACAACCACTCCTACAGATTTTATGGTAGGAATGTTTTATTTTATAGGTCATTGGAACCTGTATTGGAGATGTGCATGTGGGAAGGATTTCTATTTTGGAATATATTTCAAAAAATATATATACGCTGTTTTTAAAGTGATTACTTTTTACATGAATAACATTGTAGTAATAGAGGGTGCATTATTTGTCCGTGCAACTACTCCTATAGCTTTTATGCTAGGAAGTTTTTACTTTGCAGATTAATTGTACCTATACTGAAGATGTGCACGTGGGATGTATTCTATCTGATAAATAAACTTTGTTGGACTTTGTTTTATAAAAGCTTATTAGCTTGTTTATGAATCCTAAATGTAATCTATTGTATCTATTTATTATACTTGCTTGTTTTTTGAATAAATATTGTTTACACTAACTTTGTTTTAATTTTTAAAAAATAGAGTCTGCATAGTTGGTACGTGTAACTTCCCCAACAGCTTTTATACTAGCAATAATTATTAAACCTCCTGTAAGAAAGTTCGTCTGTCCGTCCGTCAACAATTTCAAAAATCTTCTCCTCTGAAACCGCTGGGCCAAATGTAACCAAACTTGACTTGAATCATCACCAGGGTATTGCTTTTCAAAATTGTGTTCGATTAGTCGGCTGGTCAAACAACATGGCCGCCATTGCTAAAAATAGAACATACAGGTAAATTGCAGTTTTTGGCTAATAACTCGAAAACCGTTACAGATATCAAA
This sequence comes from Modiolus philippinarum, assembly GCA_002080025.1. Taxonomy (NCBI): domain Eukaryota; kingdom Metazoa; phylum Mollusca; class Bivalvia; order Mytilida; family Modiolidae; genus Modiolus; species Modiolus philippinarum. The sequence goes on along the minus strand of MJUU01054483.1, from coordinate 19,720 downwards.
AATCTGACACGAGGTAAAAATGATCAGCATGGCAAGATCTACTTGCCCTGCAATTATGAAGAAAATCTGAAAACCCATCTCGGAGTTATAGCCCCTTTTCCGGTAAATTTTCAAAATTTTTGCATTTTTTATTTTTTATTTCAAAAAGTGTAACAGATAGAGGTCAAGTGTAAATTGCAAAAATGTTCAGCATATCAAGGTCCTTGTAGGAGTTATTGCCCTTTTTTCACCGAATTTTTAAATTTTCGTATTTTTCCTCTTTTATTTCTAAAACTATAGAAGATGAAGGTCAAGTGTAAACTGATGAAATGTTTGCCATGCTGTGACGACTTTCAAACTGATGTTGAAAATTGTTCCTTGACTACCATTTTCAAAATGGCCGCCAAAACAGGCGGGACAATTCAACATTGTCCGATTTCAATGAAATTTGGTTTCCAAATAGATATTGATGTTGCGACTTCAAAACCGGTGTTGACAATTGTTCGTTGACCGCCATTTTCAAAATGGCCGCCAAAAAGGCGGGAAAATTCAATATTGTCCAATTTCAATGACATTTGGTTTCCAAATAGGTCTTGATGTCGCAACTTCAAAACTGATGTTAAAAATTGTTCGTTGACCCCCATTTTTAAAATGGCTGCCAAAAAAGGCAGCAAAATTCAACATTGTCCGATTGTTTGTTGACTGCCATTTACAAAATGACGTCTTGACGTCAAATCTGGTGTCGAAAGTGGTCCTTAGCAGAACGTTTTTTTTTTGTCAAAAAAAGCCCAACAAAGAAATATAGTAAAACATGATCAGACTTTAAAACAGTTCAAGATATTGGAGGTGTTCGAGCTACAAAGGTTTGAGAAACTGAAGATCAACTGTATAACTTACAATGTTTCCTTGATTAAAGCAACTGGAAGTCAGGTGAGCGATACAGGCTAATGGGAGCCTCTGGTTAAAAGAAATAGCTGTTGTGAAGACTATAATTGATTTCTACGTCAATAATCACCAATCATCACGTGCGAGAGGCGGAGGTTTGATCTGACCGACAAGTGGGTGGTACCTATCCGCGTGATCACCTGTGCAATTGATGTAATCAAGTTTCTAATCATCATTTGAAGTTAGATACAGAAAAAAGTGTCGTCTGCTACAACGCTAAGATTTTTTTTTATTTGACAATATTTTTGTTTACTTTTCATACGGTAAAAATTTATGAACAGAAAAGAACTATTTTTCAGTGTAACTTTTCAAAATAATCATTACTCAGTATAATGATTACATTAATGTTGTGTTTAACATTGACTATGCGAAAATAGTATAGGCAGGGTGATGGACAATAGTGCACACCCCTTCGGGTCGTGCACTATTGTCCATCACCCTGGCTACTATTTTCGCATAGTCAATGTAAAACACAACATTATTATATAACTAATGGAGGAATATGGAGTGAATACATATTTTTAGCAAGTTTTTAACCTAATTTTGCACTTCATTTAGTAATACATGAATATTGAAGATGTGCATGTGACAGGATTTTGATTTTAGTTCATTATATATATTTTTTTTCTTTTTTGAAAAAATAAACATTATTGAACTTTGTCTAGTTTTGATATTACATGTATATTATTTTACATGAACACTTTTGCTACAGTCTTGCTTGTACAAAGTTTATATTCAATAGATCTTAACAGGTACATGGGTAAGTCAATGTTGACAAATTGTTGAACTTTAAGAATAAAAAAATCATACCCCAGTTTAAACCTTGGCAGGGCGGCTTGTCATTCTTTATTTTTTTCCCTGTTTTTGCTTGATATATGTTTTTTTCTGAAATATTGTGCATGTAACAAAGCAACCACATAAGAAGCACAAGTGTCCTCCAGATAGCAAATATTTGTATTTCTGTGTATTGAATAAATAAAGTACGACATTTATAAAATAAATATTATCACACAGCTGTTTAGATATGCTTAAATTTATTTTCTATATCTGATAATAAAGTAGTTCAGGTCACGTCGATTTTTTGAAAACCGAAACTGTAGAAAGTAAAACCAATTAAGAAAGACATTGTTGCGCTGAGCAATTCGATAGTGCATTTGAAAAATAAAGAGTCTGATGCGTGTTAGATTTGATATTCGGGCCGATACAGTAATTTGGCAGGTTTTCCTATGTGACGTCATAAACGAATGACAAATGTAAAACGGCATATATGGCCCATTTTGCGGAGAATTGCTTCTCTTTTCTTGTATTTAATGTTTAATCCTGACAATTCGTAAAAAAGCTCCATTAAAAGAATGATTATTATTTTTGTATTGTAACCAATATATTTTATCATACTTTATGGAAAAATCTAGCCATTTCATTGGCCCATTCAAATGTATTAATATGATTAATTTTTTTGGAAAACCTATTTTGTCCTTGTTTTGCCAAACATTAACACCCGCTGCAAAATTAACACCCGCTCCGGAAATTGCCGAACCGGAAATTGCACGCGCTTTCTCCGATTTGTAACGGAGTTTTCAATACTGTCGCCATTGTTGTTGTTGACAGACGACAAGAAGCAGTTGCATTTTTTGCAAATTCATGGCATTCGCAGATGTCACTGAAGAAAATATCACTGCCCTTTTGGAAGGCAAGGACAGTAAATCTACAAAAAGGACTGTTAATCGGTCTGTAAAGCTGTTACGAGAGTTTCTAACACAGAGGGGTGAAAATGTCGAGTTTGAACTGTTCGAAAAAACAAAATTGGACGAAATACTTAGACTTTTCTATGCTTCGTTGAGGAAAAAAGGTGGAGAAATGTTGACAAAAGTTCATTGACATTAGTAAAGTATGGAATTTCAAAACATTTAAAGGAGTCAAATATTGATCTCAAAAGTGATAACTGTTTTATGCAGTCAAACAGTGTTTTTTCTGCAGTTCTTGCAGATTTGAAGAATAAGGGACTAGGTGGAGTTACTCATAAACCCTCAATTTGTAATGAAGATATGATAAAACTGTATGATATTGATGGTTTGGCGTTAAATCCGAGGAATCCAGTTAGATTAATAAACAAATGCTGGTTTGATGTAATGATGTATTTATGTAGACGAGGGCGTGAAAACCTACGGGAAATGACAAGGAATACTTTCACTATAGGAACAGACGGCAGTGGCAGAAAATTTGTTATGCAGGTAATTTTTTGTTTAAATGTAGCATTGAAAAAAATTCAATGCATGATATAAAATCAAAGCAGATGTAGATAATTCATGTAATTTGGGATGAATCCATGTCTTTTTGCAACATCATAAAACACTATACATACAGATGCACATCATTTACAGAGCGTTTTACTGTCAGTGACTGTCACTTATGTTTGTAATTATACATAGGCAAATCTTATTTACTTGTGCAGTGCAGAATAAAAACCTTTTTAAAGCATGAAAGAAATAAGCAGGACACTTGCAAATATGGAATGGACAAAAGCAAAATTATTGACCTGTCAAGACAAGAAAATATACATGTATCTTCAATTTTAGTATTTGAATTCATGATATATTGTGTCCGACACATTCCCCATTGCATAATTATGTTAGAGAATATGGAGTACATGCAAATGCACATGAGATTACTTCACACTTTATACTGAGTATATACTCGTCATTATATTCCAACGTTAAAAAATGTCAGTATCAATATTATAAACAAAGCATATTATTTGTTGTTTCAGGTCCAGGATGAAAATAATAAGAACCATACTGCTTCAGATGACCCAAACGACACCATCGGATAGGGCAGAATGTACGAACGTCCAGGTGACCCGATCATGTGTTCAAAAATATTTAGCAAGATGCATTCAGAGAATCAAGCCTTTTGGCAAAAACCACGTGATAGTTTTGAGCAAGAAGAGTACTGGTATACAAGGGCACCGTTAGGAAAAAACACTTTAAGTACAATGATGTCAGAAATTTCGAAGTTAGATAAATTATCGACAACATATACTAATCACTCGATCCGAGCAACAACCATTACCGAGATGGATGAAGCTGGGATTGCATCGCGTCATATTATGAGAATGTCGGGGCATAAAAGCGAATTATCTATTAAAAACTATTCTAGTAGGTTGAGTGACAAAAAGAAGAGAGAAATATCCTATTGTATCGGTAAAACATTAACAAACGATTGTACCAGGAACTTAAATGAGAATAAAAAATGTGCTTCTTCTAGTACTGTATCTGGTTAATTAAATTTGAATTAAAATGATGATTTATTTCATATTCCATGGTCATAATTATGTCATAAGTAAAAATGCCATAAAGTCTGAAACAATGAACTTTCATAAAATATTGGTGTCCATACAATATATATATACATGTAAGACGAAGCTGCACAACTATCCTACTGTTTATTTGTATATTTTAAAACTTACAAAATCAAACCATTCAGTATGATAAAAAACATACTGCCCACTGATTCGGGTATTATGGTAGATTATCACATTATCACGTCTCGGGTGTTAATTTTTTTCTTCATGTGATAATCTACCATAACACCCTTATCAGTGGGCAGTATGTTTATAATATCATAAACTAACTATTTCCAAAAACTATATTAAATTCTCATGGATATGTTTCATTTCTATTAAGCTGAATAATGCTTTTCAATATTAACTCTGTGCTTCATATGACCTCAATTCTAGAAAAAAACAAACAAACATGGTGATCAATACTTTTTATTACAGACTTCGGGTCGGAAAGTTTGATCTTTCAATTGAGCCGACTTGTATCAAAATCTAATGTATATTAATTTTAGTGTCTCTCTACCTTAAAAAAACAACGAAAAGTTGAAAATGAACCTTATTTGTATACCGATATTCAAGTCCCATAATCAAGTAGTTATACATCTTTGAGAATTCGGGAAATTGTATGGACGTGCTACCAGAAACTCCCTGTTCAACCGCCCCTTGTGCGTCCACAGTAAGAGCGTCTTCTGCTATGCATGGATCAACACGTGTTCAAAATTAAAACTTATAGGAATAAGTCAAATCTGATAGTTTTGATGGAAGGACTAAATTCAAGGCAGAAGTTTATGCAAATGTAAAGACGATCATGACTTTATTGCGTGCTAATTTCGAACATTTCACCTTTAGTTTATATCCATGGAGGAGTTGTTTTGTGGTTGGTATTAAGGAATGAAAAATCAACGACAGAAAAGGTGAAATTGCGACGTTGGTCATACACTCTAGCTTTGGATGGGCCGTCTTAGTCAATTTAGAAAAACAGATATTATTATGAAGCTGCAGGTAAAGTGCAGATGAATTATACAATGATAAGTAAAGTGTTGTTAGATGCAATGTAAGCTCGAAGGATAACTATGGAAATATCTCAGGTGACTTAAGGGTAAATTTCCTAACTTGATAAAGGATTTGTACTTATTTTGACATAATTTCTAAATGTTTATACCTATTCATGAATTTATTTACATTTTTCCAGTGTATAAACAGATTGTATATCTGTTTGGTAGATGTCTTTAATGTATGGCTGTTAGTCCCGAGGGTATCACCTGCCCAGTACTTCGGTACTACCACGAACTTGCATTTTAAAAAGTCTCAATATCTAAAATTAAGAATTGTGATAAAAAATGAATAATTTTACTCATATAAAGCTCTGTCAATACTTTAGATCCTTCAGTATTTTGTACTCCTTTCATTTTTTTTCGTCTAGCTTTAAACATATTTATTCTCACAACAAAGTTAAGGTGTTTCTTTATCTGTTCATTTGTTCGTGGATTGTTTTGTCAGAATGACTTTTTCTCACACTCTTTTTTAGAGTGTTAAAATTATCGTATAAACTTGTATGCCTGGTATTTTCAGATTAATCTGTCGAATTTTTTTTTTTTAAAATCGGCCAATTTGACATTTTTGTATTTTACTATCCACGGTTTATCAAAGGGTAATTTGGTAACCTTTGAATTCTACTTTTTTAAAATTATGTCAAAACCGTATGAAATTATGCATTTCTAATTTCAAAATTTCAACAGCTATGATTCTGTACATTTTTTAGGTTGAGCGAGCAAAAAATATCTCATTTGCTATCTTGCAACTCCTTTATAACTGCAAGTGAGATTCTACCAGATTACCGGTCTCAAAAGTATTTTGATTTTATCTACACTGAAGGAAAATAATAAATTGAAGAAATGTTCATCTGTCGAAATACAATTTCTGTGATTTTAATTTCGGTATTTTGTTTTTTGTTTTATTGTTGTTTTTTTTTGCTATATAATATTTTACATCTTAGTTTGTTGTACGACTGTACAACTTATGTATTGTCAAAGTATTTTGGTTGTCTGTTATTTATAAACTAACGCATTCTGATTTGTGGTTTTCAATTTATAATGAATCATTCATGTGATCCTTGCAAAAATCAACACAAGGAAAAAACTGCAACCAAGTGGTGTTTACAATGTGATGAATGCCTGTGTCAATCGTGTATTGATTATCATAAGGCTCTGACAATTACCAGAGATCACACAATAGTGAACAAGGAGGACCGAGATATAGTTGTACAGTTTACACAATCAATCAATACCAAATGTACAGAACATGCAGACTCTGAGAATATTATTGCCACATACATGATGTTCCGTGCTGTCGCACATGCAAAGTGAAGAACCATGAGAATTCAAAATACAGCTGTCAACTTTCAGTCAAATATTAAAGTCTTAAAAGAAACATAAGATTTTTAGAACCTATAATCAACAATAGGAAAGAGGAAATAAAATTCCTTCAGGAAAGGGCAGATAACTTTTCCGTGGAGATGAAGAGAACAAAAACTGAAATTTTATCACAATTGAATAGCATAGAATCAACCCTACAAACAATTTTTTCAAATGGATATCAGGCGGAATATCAGAAACTTCCAATGGAAAGATACAAATTTAAGATGCGAACAATTGTTAAAAATTACAGACTTAAAAGCTTTGTCTACGGTACAGCGCTTTCTTGGAGACAAAAAACTTATTCCACAAAACGAGACAGAAAAGAGAGAAATTACTTCTGATGCACAATCATTGACAAGTGTGTCATGTACATATGATCTATCATCTTGGCAGTTACAAATTGATGATACTATTGGGTTCCAAATATTGTCTTGCCACATCAAATTGGATGGAAATTCAAAAGAATCTGAGGTCCCGAACGAAAGGGCTTCTCAAACAACTGATCTTCATATTTTCAAACCTTCACCATTGCAAACTACAAAAAACATCAAAACTAATGTTACTGGTATTGATGAAACAAAATTTACTTATAAGTCACATTTTTTAGTTTTGGGAAAAGAATTGCATGCCACTCTTCATAGCGTTAAAATCATTTCAAATGGAAATATTGTCCTTGGGGGCGTCTCTAATTCAAAACTTTATGTTTACAACAATACTGGTTCAAAATTAGGTGAAGTTCATTTGCGTTTTCCTCCTGGAGAAATAACTTTAATAGACGATTTAAAAGTAGCAGCAACGGTCAACAAATGTGTTGTTATTGTCGACCCTGTTAAATTCAAAATTGAAGATTTGTTTCATATGAACGATAAATGCTATGGAATAGCTTTTGTCAACGGTAATTTTGTAGTGAGTTGCGAATCTAGGGGTGTTGTAATAGTATCTAAAAAAAGGAGCTTTGGTGTCGAAATGTCCCCTCACAAACCCAATTTTACATTTATGTATATGTAATGTCAGTATTATTGCATCTCTAGAGTCCGTTTCCGACCTTGTCCATTTTGTCAACATCAAAACTCGACAATTAACGACTATCCGGTGTGATGGCTTATCCCGTGCAGCTGGCATTACATCTGACAGGTATGGAAATGTTTTTGTAATCTGCAAAGATTCACATACGGTATATATGTATACACCTGACAAAGATCAATGGAAACCAATATTGAACGCAAAGGACAACATTGATAGGCCAGTCGGCATTGACTGCGATACAAGAACAGATACCCTTTACGTCATAAATAATAGTGGTTCATCATTTTATATATATTCGAGACACGAAACAGCATCCGTTTGAACAAGAGTATTCAGAGACCGTGATAACCCTTTGATAGTTACACTATGCCGAACGTTCCAAAATGGACTGCAAAGACCTACAACTAGATCTTGTGAACACACCCTGTCTTCACAAGTCATGGTAGCGTTGTGATCTTTTGCCACTGGTAACTTTCTGTTAGTAAATGCCGACATCCAAAGAATTTCAAGAAGTCTTTTATCATACATTACGATGGGACGTAGCACAATGTCTACTATCAAAAAATGCAAAAAATCAACTTTTGATTCATTCTTCGTACCATCTCATGGAGTAGTTTGACCACAAATATGTCAATTCTGTGTTGTTACAATGTACAATCTTTTTTCTCCAAACTTAGATTTGACTTTTAACTTTAAGGGGACCAACTGAAGACAACTGCTGTCAAGTTTGATTCTTATTGGCCCAGTTGATTCATAGAATGTTTGAAAGTTTTCGCATAGGGTACAATGGTTAAACCATGTCTAACGTTGTCGATCATCTTGGATTAGATGTGGACATACCGAATATCATTTTGAAAGGGGCCACCAAGGAACTATTTGGACAAGTTTGCTTTCAACTGACCTATTGGTTTCAGATAAGATTAAATATTTTGTTCCAAAGTAGTTCCACAGTGTCTGTGGACATGTTTAGTGGGGTTTTCCTTTCTTTCCTTGCTTGGGGCCATTTTTGATTATTTTTTTTATTATTTCGGAAACTATTTTTGAGAATTAACACCCAAAGACTATCGTGACCAGTCTGGTACCATTTTGTCCTATGGCTTCAGAGAAGATCTTTGAAGAAAAAAGTTTAAGACGGACATCGGACGAAAGGTGATGACTAAAGCTACATTAACCTAAAAGGGGGACGCCTTAGTTGATCATTTAAAACTTCGAGAAACCGGGATTGCTTATTTCAAAACCCAGAAATTCGGGATTAAAATGACATGAGGATGTAGGAAAAGTATGTTTTAGTCAAGGGAAATTTTGATTTTTATGGCAATTTTATCGGGTTAGCAAAAATTGGTTACTTTTATATAGAAACACAAACTTCATATACTTGATCATACGTGAACCAGACTTGAACGAAAAATAAAAGTACCTGTACTTCATTTTGTACACATAATACCTTTACATGTTCATTTTGAACGTTCAAAGCTTTTGTACTAAATTTATCGGGCTCAGATTTTCCACAAAATATGTCCGAAATTTTGGGATTTGCGATTATTTTCTGGAAATTGGTATAAAACCCCCAACCCCTATCCAGGTTATATTTAAGCGGTTGTCGATACACAGATATGTACATACACAAAACGACGAAAAGGAATGTCAACACGATGATTTCACTCATATATTTTCAATCTAATAATCATTTTGGCTATCCATAAAAATATCATTGCTTTCTTTGTCTATTTATCAAAAGTGTAAATAAAAGTTAGTGTACGTAGCGTAAACATGCTGTGGAGTATAATAATTAGTATAATTTTCATCTTTCATAGCAAAATATTCCATCACATTACCTCACGCACTTGACATTTTTTCCTTAACCTGTCTTTTTTATTGGCTCAATCATGATTTTATATATATATATATATGAAATCAATTTAGCAATCATGTCCTTGGGTTGTTCTTCAACATACAATCATAATGACAGTCAATCAAACAATGAAATACAGACAACACTATTAGTTCCGACGGTGTTTTTTTTTTTCAAAATTAACCGGAAAAGGCTTTGTATTTGCTTTTTAACGTACGTTTAATTTCCGTTACAGACAATATGTGTTACGTACAATACATTTCTTTCTTATTTTATAAATATTTCGTAGAGTCCTGTTAATATTATAAACTATGTCTAATTTCTAAGTTCAACAGAGCTGGTTTTACAAATGAATAGAGACTCATGATTCACATGCAAAGTTTTGTGTTCTAATCGCCGTTATGTGCAATAATGCCTTAAATAGGACGTTTACATGTATAAAGCTTCCTTACTTATCACTGGGAAAAAAGAAGGGGAAAGGAAAACCCATGGCTATATTGTCGCATTATATTGGATTATTTTTCGCGCTTAATTTGAGCATTCGATATAAGCTGAAAGTCTTCAAAACAGCTATACTTTTCCTCGTCACGAATAATAATGAGTAGAGATTTCATGACATCATACATTTAGTATTTTATAATCGTTTCTTATAATTGGCATAATATTTCATTCAAGGAATACAACTCATAAGCAAAGTTTAATTTTTATGCAATATAAAGATGACTGCCGCTTCAGCTTTTCTTATAACAGGAGAAAAATAAAAAAAAAAAGACCAAACACGACAAGCCAAAATCGCAGTACATGCACATTTCACGGCCTTTTGGATACTTTTTTCACTATTGAAATTGAGATTTGGTACATTTGTTTCATAAAAACATAAAATAACTGCTATGAAACTCGTTGCAAACAAAATCAATTTATGTAAAAATGAAGTTAGTGTTCTAGTAACGGCGGGACAACTTTTTAGACAATTCTACATATTTTCACAGAATGCCTGTGTTGATCAAAATTTTATTGGATACCATATATTTAAGTAAATAGTTTAAGTATGTTTCAGATAACTTAATACCGAAGTTACTGTGAATTTTGATTCTGCATATGCGCATTTCGACAACTTATGGCTCTTCAGTGCAGATAAAATCTAAATGTTTGGAAGACATCATAAACATAATAATTAATTGAATTAAAGTGCTTCGAAAGAAAATGGGTGTTCAAGAGGCATTATAATCACCCTCTTCTTACGAAGCACTTTAATTCGATTAATTACTATGAAACATACTTTATTTGTCTTAAAGACCGTTCAAATAAGTAAAATACATGGATGTTTATGTCTGAAATGAAATACTGACACCCCGACATTATAATAGAATATTCTACTAATGTTTATAAATATTTATTAATGCTTCGTACACCAATTAGTTTTGTTTTTTTTCTACATACGAAAATTCTTTTAAAGTGATCTTGTGTCAGACATTCCTTTATTTTTATTCCATAAATACCGATCAGATTTTATTTGAAAAAAATACCTAAGTTATCGATCTAGCCGTGGTGGTTATATCAAAGTCGTTTGATCACTTTGCTATTACAGAAATCTAGCGTAGGTTCGATCCTTATACTTGGAAATTTTTCCTACATTCATTTAATATTTTGGTGAAAAATGGCAGAAGGTCAAAGTTAAGCATACGACATATAAATGCATATACATCAAAAAATAATGAGGTAGAAGTAATTAATTCGTGGTAAATAATTAAGGGTAAGTAGATAATTGGAGGTAAATTATCAGTTAAAGTGCTTCAAAATCGAGAGAATCAAAGGAGATATTGAATAGTCGAAGGCATTTACAAGAATTAAAATGTCTTGAATGACAAAAGAAATGCTCATGACAGGTCTTTAATTCAAACAAAGTATTTAACACGGAAGTAATACGTTGGTGTCATTATCTACAAATAACATCTGATTTATAGTGTAGCAGGAGGGTCCGATGTCTGCGTCACCGTTCCTCCGTCTGATTTAGCTACCAAACTTTCAATTCAGGATAGATAATACGACTGCTTTACAGATCAGCCGTTACAATGTGCACTGTACAATGCTGAATGTTTTAAAGTTTTCAATATTAATATACTGAAAAAATGTAAGTTTATAATTACTTATCGAGATTCATTTTGTGTTAACAACGAAAATTTAACAAAAAATAAGGACATAAAGATGATGTTTTGATCACATTGATTGACATGGGCTACACGATTACCTGGCCTGATTATAGGTGTGCCTAAACTCTTAATACTTATTTGAATCCACGAAGGTTCTATTTAAGGTAGGTCAGGTAGTGTTCTAGTTAAATGGTAATTTGTTTTTGTTTTTTTTTATTGAAAAATAATAAACTTGATAAAGTCGAATATATACACATATTATGGTTAGATTGTGTGTTCCGTGAAGTGGAATGAGAGATAACATTTAAAGTAAAGGTTCTGTTTACAGGGTTCAAATGGTATGGTGATATAGCTTTATATCTGTCGAAAACATGACTTGTTTTACTCCCGGGGGGGGGGGGGGGTCTCTTCCTATATATTGGTATACACATACGTACCGCTGGAATGGGTCACTTTTTTGACAAGTCAAATATATCAATGGGGTGCAATTTTCATCAATCTGTTTTATCAATGGGTAGATAATTTGGCATACCATTATTAAAATCATGTTTGTGTTACATTCAACCTAAATTATAGAGATTAAATATTCAAAAATTAACCTTATAGTAAATTACATTACAGAAACAGTGTCAAGTGTGCAATATTTGCACTGAAAACAATAAAACATAAATAGATCACAATATTCGATTCGGTTCGGATTTTCAACGGAAATATATGAATGGGTATGGTTTTCCAAAATACTGAATATATGAATGGGGGTGTTTTGAAAATCTCAGCCGTACGTATGTACCCAAAAGTATAGGTTGAGACCCCCAGGGGTTTTACTACTCCCTGATTAATGAAGTAATATATCATGTGGGTATTTTCAGTAGCTCATTCGGTCGAAATATGAGACTTGTAAATGTTTACATACTAATTTCATTTCTTTTATACACGGTACATGGTTTCGACTGCCAGTACAAAAACATACAATTCTCACACAATGTTGTGGTAGAAAAGGTCTTGATTCCTTGCTTCAGTCAAAAAGAGCTGATTAGCTCCAGAACTGTCTTATGATTTCATAAATAAATCTGTCAAAAACAAAGGCCATATTTTCGAAACAGCAATATTTAGCTGACGTACAATATTTCAATACACATTTTCACCTAAATCGGCGTAATTTTTCGTTTTTGTATTTCTATAACAATTTACAATCAAGAATACATGTGCAATGTTATAATAACCAACAAGTTATATACCGAATACTATTATAATTTTGTCGAAATACATATGAAGGAACATGATAACAAAAACATATAGTTATTGGTGTCACGAGAAAAACAAATAACGCGTTCTAAAACAGGAAAGGAAAATCTATTTGTCCTTTTTTCAAGGAAGATTTGAAATACTCTACCAAACAGTTGCTTTAATCAAGAATTCCCCTTTAAATGAAACAGATTATCCCTACACAAACATAGCTGATACTTTAACATCTTTATATGATGATAGAAATTTCTTTTACAAATTTCTATCAACTTTTTGTTCTGTTGGTCTGTAACAGAAATTTCCATTTTCAACAATCATAATGGAAATTTCTGTTATAAGAACATCATTGCAAGAAGATAATATTTGGTTTGATGATAGAAATTTCTACTGAATCTTGATAATAGAAATTTCTATTGAATAAAAGAAATTTCCATTGAATGATAAAAATTTCTACTGAACAATAGAAATTTCTAGTGATTGATAGAAATTTCTATTAAATGATAGAAATT